>JAOVVF010000030.1:9278977-9304099 GCA_028565595.1 Duopalatinus emarginatus | reverse complement strand
CCCAAACCACGGCACCCGGGGAGCAGTTAGGGGAGTTAGGTGCCTTGCTCAAGTCGTGTCTTGCCCTGGGTGGGGATTGAACCCACGACCTTCCGGTCACAAGACCGGTTCCCTAACCACTAGGCCATGGCTGCCCCAATAAGAATAAGAATGCAAAAGTAAACACTTTAAATAAACAGTGATCATTATTATCTTGTTTAGTTATTACTATACAGTGTAACTGTAGCAAAAGATAACGTGTGCATTTTATGGTTTTTTTTAGCAGTCACAGCATCCGCTTGTCAGGCTGTTATGAAATGCCGAGCAGCTTTATTGCAATCATAAACTTTACTTCTTGCTGTCAATAATCAAATGTTGATGACATTTTGCAAGGATGGGAATAATTTATACCTCATTAAAAACATGAGCAGTGTGATTAAAAAACTGGATGTGCTGACTGGACCTGATGTTGTTATGGTAACGTACGCACATGACTTCGGATTGGGTTACATGTAGCATACATGTAAAATAAGACTGTGTGAGTCCTGTGCATGCTACACAGAAATAGATGATTTGGACTCTGCAGTCGGTGTGAACTGATAATTATTGTAGAAAATCTTCACAGATATTTCAGTCAGTCAGTCAGTAATGCTCTTATCCGCTTGGAGTTTGTTTGGTTGGTTTGTTTAGAGCCCACCTGGAATTATTAGGCACAAGGCAGTGATCATGAGTTTAGTTCTGCTGTCCATCATGGGTACAAACTTTTCCCTTCTCTAATTACTGAGGATATTTCTGCTCATTTACATTTATGATTACAACCTACATGTGACATGGACTTAACTGAGATGTCAGAAATTTACACACCATGAACATGGAGATATCACAACAACTGCACAATGTAGTTCTGGACATATTTCAACCACCGTTTGAATATTAAACTTGAATTAAACCTGGTTATAAGCTGTGCACTGAAAGTCACTGAGCAGGAAGGGAGAGGAAGAGGCATCTAGATGAGCAAAGCTCTTCACAGGCACCAAATGTCCAGACATGTCATAAAGCATGGTTTATTGGAAGAGTGGTAAGAAGAGAATAAAAAGACATTTTGTTATAGGAAGGATGTATAAAAGATATCTCTGGTCTAATGAGTCCAAAGTAGCCTTGGGACAAAGTGCAAGTTTGGCAGAATCTGAACACTGGAAATGTGGAAAAGTTCAGTGTGTGTGTGTGTGTGTGTGTGTGTGTGTGTGTGTGTGTGTGTGTGTATGACAGAGAGAGAGAGAGAGAGAGAGAGAGAGAGAGAGAGAGCATGTCCTGACAGTGAAGCATGGTGTCAGTAGCATTGTGCTGTGGACCTGCTTTATATTCATCAGTAGAGACTTGGACACTGGTCAGGGTTAAAAACAAAATAGAAGGAGACAAATACAGGCCTAATATTTACAAGAAAGCCTCAATCTTTTAAAATTGAAGTTTAAATTTAATAATATTTAAGCAAAATTGCATGGCATACTGTCACTTTTTTCTTCGTATTCTTTTTTTAGATCCACAATCAGGTCTATATAGTCTAACTGTAGAATGGGCTGTCCTAAAAGTGGGCCGGGGTACCACAAGGTTACCATGGCTAGCTTTGTGATTGGTCAATTCACCCAGTTATGCCAGCATTTTGTGTGTCCTGCCCTTATTTAAAGTATCATCACATTAAAGCTGAAAATGTTTATTTAGTTTAGTTACGGACACAGTGGCATTGTTAGCAGCACAACCACCATATTCAGTAAACATTAGACTGAGGACAGTCTGAGTAAATTCACTCAGAATGAATGTCTGAAAGTGAACTATTTTGCCTTACTGTGTTTTGCACACAGAATCAATGTGACCTCCACATTTAACGTGCAGTGAAACACACACACCAGTGAACACCAGGGGGCAGTGAACACACTTGCCCAGAGCGGGGGGGGCAGCCCCAAACCACGGCCTGGGGAGCATTTAGGGGAGTTAGGTGCCTTGCTGTGGGTGGGGATCAAACCCGTGACCTTCCGGTCACGAGACCGTTCCCTAACCACTAGGCCACGGCTGCCCCAGGCAAGTGGTTATGCTAAAACTCTTAGCATGACGACTGGAGCTGGCTACTTTAACACTACCTCTATTATATGATGAAGTACAGAGTGTATGGCAACAACATGTGAATAATCTTTTGCTTAACTTTAAGCAAACTTATAGTAAAAGGTAACATTAGTGGTCATAAAACTTACTGGCTAAGTTATAAGATGTATACAAATTAATATCCTAGCAGCTAATTTGTTAGCTGCATTTGGAGCAAGTCTAACCCTGAGTAAACTCTAAGATTGGTGAAAACGCACTTTAAAGTAAAAAGGTAAAAAAAAATGAACTTCTCTGTCTCAAGGCTGTGTGCATTGCCATAGTAACACAACTAAATTGTGTCCTCCACTGATAGAGGGCTGTCTATCACACACATTCTTTGGACTATTAAGATCGTTCTCAGACAGGGTCTGATGAGTGTGTTGTGGGGATATTTGTGCGTGTACTACACATATGTACTTGTGTTTTCTATTTAAATTTACTGAATGCTTCCAAGATTAGTATTATACAAAAAAAATATTATCAGAATAACAGAGACTTTAAGCTTTTATAAGATATTTCTATCCAATCTGTTCAAACACATGTTATTGTATTTGCAATAGAGTCAGTCATATAAATCTAAATATACAATTCAACCCAATATTAAAGACAATGTTTTTCACAGTAGTCTATTAGTTCTTAACTTACTCTACTTCATATTGTTCTAAATACTTCTACTCTTCTGACTGGACATATAATAATACAATAAACATTAGTGCAGTTTGTTTCCATCATGACACCGCTTCCTAAAAAAAGACAGCAAAGCCATATCTAGTAACTCTCAAATCTACCTTCACATGAAAGTGAAAGTGAAGTGATTGACCTACCGTGTTTTCACAAAGGAAAGGAATTTGACCTCTGCATTTAACCTACCCAGGGAGTGAAACACACACACACACACACACACACACACACTAGTGAATGCACACACTAGGGGCAGTAAACACCCTGGAGTGGAGGGCAAACCCATCCACATCCCCCGAGGGGCTGTTTAAGGGTCAGATGCCTTGCTCAAGGGCACTTCAGTCGTGTCTTGTCAGGAATTGGGGAACTGAAAGAGCAGCCTTCCTGCTTTATTAACCTCAAGCCATGGCTGATTCCTTTTCTGCCTTCTAGTAGATCATGTTATATTTCAGTGTTTTCATCTGTGTAAAAACAAAATACTGCATTCACATACTTTGTAACTTTTTAACATGTGGCCAGAAGTGACACAATATCCGCTATTAACACACAGTATACGAGCTATATGCAAAACTTAGCACTGTTCAATCAGACCAGAGATGTGACTGTTGGAAATTTACATCCATCCATTCATTTATTCTCCTGTTGTATCCTGGTGAAGGTCATAGTGGATCTGGAATACATCCCAGGAACACTGGGTGTGAGGCCGGAATCCCACCCTGAATGGGATACCACTCACAGGTCACCATAAACAGGCACACCCATTCACACCTAGGGGCAAACTTGCTGTTAAATTTGAGACTAATTTAAACGGTCAGAAGCAGAAACAGACTGGTGTTTTTTCTCTATCGCAGTTAGATTGAGAGAGAGAGAGAGAGAGAGAGAGAGAGAGGCAATAGCTTCCCGTCGCTTGGCTTTACTAATCGAGGCTCCTTTTGTTGCGTGCGACGCATGCCTGTCCGAGTCACGTGACTGCGTTTCCATGGTGACCGAGGTCTGAGTAATCATTTGCGCAATGACCTTTATTCCCCTGAGGGAAGAGGGAGGAGGAAGTGAGGGAGCGGGGGGAGGGAGGAAGGGTAGAATGAAAACGGAGCCAGCAAAAGCAAGCAAAAGGAGGGGGAACGGGTGAGCAACAGAGCGAGTCAACGGGCCCTAGACACACACACACACACACACACACACACACACACACACACACACACACATACAGACACACACTTTTGTCTTACTATCCTTGTGAGGACCTTCAACTGACAGAATTATTTATGGATGCAGTTAATTAATGCTAAACTACACCTAAGTCTAATCCTGACTGTCAGATTTCCCCGTCCTCATGGGACATTTGTTCCCCACCAAGATATAAAAACCCTCACTCACTCGCACGCACAAGCAAAAAGGCAAAAACAGAACCAATTTTTTTTCTCTAAGCGAGCGCTGAGAAGGATCCGTTGGGTTTGATTTAGATAACGAAGGAAGAGAAAGAAGGAGATAGTGAGGGAGGAGAAGAAGAGGAATGCAGCAGCAATGACAAAGAGAGAAGAAAGAGGACGGAGGGAGGACAGAACTGCACTTGGCTCTGTTTGAAGCAGTCAATATGAAACCAGAGTTTATACACACATGAGGAAAGAAACAGGAGCTAACCGAAGTTCATTATTCAAGAAAATTCAGATTCACATCATTACACTGTTATTGCCAAATTACTGAACAGGTTTTACAGACACTTTCAGGGAGTGAAAACTGTTCTGTTAGTTTATATATTTATGAATGTGTTTCCTGATGTGGTGTCGACTTTTTACTGAGCTATGTGTTCTGTGTTCTCTCTTATAAACTGATCTCACATTTAATGTGCTTTCAAAACAAGCAACAAAAAAACAACTACATCATGTTCTTTTAGTTATAGAAGGAATTCATATTTATTTATGCCAGTTGCTTTTGTACAAATCAACAACTGAGGCACATTACACTGAAGTTTCAAAATAACTGGTACACCAGTCTAATACTTGGTAGATCCCCCACAGGGGATGGACTCTATGAGCCTGCGAAAATATTCTGTAGACAATGAACACCAGACGTCCTGCAGAACGGTCCTCAATTCTGTTATATTCTGAGGTGTAGGATTTTTGTGTTCCACAGCGCGTTGCATGGCATCCCAGACGTGTTCCATAACATTCAGATGAATGGTGAATTAGGTGAGAATGGCAAAACCCCAAAACTCAGACGAGTGTTCCTCTAACCATAATTTGTTTCAGTTTCAAGTTTTAAACATTCAAACATCTGTCACATACACAGTCATGCATGGCACAAACTGCAGTGAAATGTATGACTGAGTATGTGACAAAAGTATGTGTTCACCTGTCAGAGACACTTGTAGATGTACCAGTGGTCCCATGGAATACCAACTAAACAAACCCTATACCATTATGGAGCTGTCACCAATCTGTGCCAGGTTTTTAACAGTAGGTACCAGTTTTTCTGGTACTTCAGTGTATACTGACAGTTCAGGGTTTAAGACCCAACAGATTTTTTTTCCTGTCTGTAGCACAAACCTGAACCACTGAGCTACCAGATCAATATAAAAAGGTTTGTATAGAGTAATGATCAGAATCAGGATCAGTTTTATTGGCCAAGGATGTTATTACACACAAGGAATTTGGTTCTGATTGCTCATGAATCTCTAGAAATACAGGCAATCATACAGAAAATACAGGTACAATTTACTGACAATATACAATATACAAACAATACACAGGTAACATACAACACAAATAATATACCTAATGTGTGAGTGTGTGTTGTAGTGCAAACAACAATAATGTGCAGCATGTCTGAGGATGAAATTGTAATGCATTTATCGAGTATTTATATAGTACAGTGTTGTAGATATGTAGTAGGAACGCAGTAATATTTGATGTTGTATACGCAGGACATAATTAGCCCACAGTCAGTCCTTCAGTCAGGGAAGTGTTCAGGATGGATATTTTTGTTGTTTCTTAGGAACGGTTGATGGTTAATGAAAGCTGTGTTTTCATTAACTTCAAAAAGGGAGAAGAACAGAGAGGATGATGAAGGAAAGACTGTTTAGAGCTACTATAACATGAGCCATACCACAAAACATTTACTGTAATTGGAGAACTATATGCAAACTGACTCCTTATCAAATTTGTCATACCACCATGCTGTAATTTTGTAAATTATTTTATCTATCTATCTATCTATCTATCTATCTGTCTGTCTGTCTGTCTGTCTGTCTGTCTGTCTGTTTATTTATTTATTTATTTATTTTGGGGGGGATATGTATAATAATACTCTTTATATACTATTTGTTCACAAATGTTTTTTGTGACATTGGTTTGTCAGGAGCTAAAACATTTATACACAGAGTTACGGGTAAAATGCTGGGATTAAAAGCAACTGCCATAAACTGCAAGTCTGAAAGCAACTTTTATAAGTAGCCCAGAGACAAGGGATGTTTTGTCTTTTTTTTTTTAAGTATAAGTGTATATGTGGATCTGATCAAAATAACTACTATACCAGAAATACTACATATAACACTAGCCATAATTTTTTTTTTTACTAGCTTTCTAGCTCAGCATGCAGTCACATGCAGTTAAACATATGAAGAGTGATTCAGCTGCATCATTCAGATAGGTCATTTCCCTTTAATCTGAATTAATGCACTACACTACTGAACTAGCTCTCAGTGCGCTATTATTATCAGTAGTCAGTTCGGTCAGTTAAGTTTCACATGTTTCAGTTTTCCAGAAATGTAACAGATTATAAAATGTTTACCCAAGCATTTAACAAGAGAAGCTTAAATTAATGTTTAATTATTATATTAGATTTTTAAAAATGGCTACAATTATGCGTCATGTGACCTGTCATTACACGGCACAAACCCTAGATTTGTGCTTGTATTAGTAGGTCTTGTGGTACTGTATCATGTGTGTCATGCTGCCTTTCCTTATTCAAGATATATAAAATATTTATTATATATATTTATGAATGTCAGTCTAGTCATATAATGGTGAGTTTTTTTATGTTCTGTTTGAATGTCTCTGTAGGTCAGCAGGTTATTCTGTAGTTGTAGTGTTGTACAATCTTGAGTCATGGGTTTGCGTGTTTCTACTTGACCCTAGTACACAAGTTATGTTTATATTTATAAGTTCAGGCTGTATACACTCTTCTGGCACTGGGAGTGTGGTGAAACAGATTAAATGTTCAGCAGCCCTGCTTAGTCTCAATCCTGCTTAATCCTATTTAATTACAGTAGTTCAGATGTTCATATTCTTTGAATATTATTGTCATATTAAGTCTTGTTTCTTTTAGAAGCAGATGTTAAGTTCAAAACATGGAAAAGATTTGGTGATTACATATCCAGGCTTTGAGCATAAATGTATCGACTCATTGCATTTGCCATGATTTCAGTCTATCAGTGGTGGTGTTGATCCAAACTTGTAGTTTACAGCATTTGTAAAATAGCTATAAGAATACTTCACACATTCTGTCACACATTCTGCGAGGTCTGACGTGTAAGTTAACAATATTTACAAAAGTGACTGAAGACAGCATCAGCATCTATCTCTGGTGCAGAAGCAGATTTTCACCAGGCAGAGAAAGCATGCATATTTTCACTCTCAGATCAAATCTACATCCATTTTCAGACATTTATGAAGGGATAATGTATGAGCATGTGTGTTACATGTCGACCCTTTAGTTTCTGGAAAGATATGGAGGACGGAATGTGTTGATTGCTGAAGGTAAGCAGTCCATTGTACTTTTCAGCCTACGGCAAGGACACCTTCACAGAGACCACAGAGACATAAGCATTCTCCATGCAGCTCGGCTGAATGAATAGCACCTTCCTTGAACACCAATCAGACACACTATGCACACATGGTCCATCATGCTTTCTGACAAATACAGTCATTTTCTTTACACACTGTCTTACATACAAATCTCTCTCAAACACATGCTAAAATGACACACCAGCCAGCTGAGGCACTCAGGGACAGCGAGAGAGGGAGAGGCAGATAGAGAGAGAGGGGGAATATTGGGGAGAAGGAGAAACATAGAGCAAGCATTGGAGTGGCCGGGTGTTTGATGGGGTCGGTGAGACCGTTAATCACGGAAATGGTTGCGTTAGCTATGGCAGCTGAATTTCTTAGCCAGGCACATGCAATGCTGCCGCCAGCAATTACCAATGACACTCATGACGTCATGCTCCCTGCCTGTTTCCCTGGATGGCTACTCCAATAATGAGAAGAAAGGCCTTGGGTAAAGGTTGAGGAAGGATCCTCAAAGCATTTCTCACTTCATGTTTCACCACATGAGGCTCACACAACCTTGCAACCCTGTAGTCTGGGTTACCAGTTTCTCAAGGTAGAATGCAGGAAATGTTTTCAGTCTGGTTCATATAACACTGGATTTAATACAAAGTCTGCATATGAACATACACTGAAGTGCCAGTAAAACTGATACAGAATGTAAAAGAAGGGTAGTGCATATATACATCTATAGACATCTATGGGGGCTTTGTAATGATATGGGGACCCCAGTACATCTACAAATGTCCCTAACAGGTGAACACTATGTGTGCCTTGTCTAAAGATGGCAAATTATGGTTAGAAGATCACTCATCTGAGTTTGGGTTGTTCCATGCCCACCTAAGTTACCAGATCTCAATGTTATCAAACACATCCTGGATGTCATGTCATGTCATGTGATGTGGAATATAAATCCTACAGGTCAGAATACAACAGAATTGTGGACCGTTCTGCAGAAAGTGTGGTGTTTACTGCCTACAGAATACTTCCTCAAGCTTGTAGAGACCATGCCCCATGGTGGACCTACCAAGTACTAGATTAGTGTACCAGTTTTTCTAGCACTTCAGTGTATATACTGTATATCTGAAACCACCTCACTGTCAGAAATCTGTATACATTTTTATAACTTATTTACAAGTGAACAATTTGTGTTATGAAGTATAAAGTTATCATTAGAGATATGGGTTAGCATATTATTTTCCAGACACACTGCCTTCATCTATTTAAACTGGTAATGAAATGTAAATTTGCACAATAACTCAACAAGTTACGTTCAACAAAATGGAATGATTACCACTGCATGTCCCACTGCAAGCGTTGATGTCCAATGCAGAACCATATAACCATAATAACCTGTCAGAGATATCCTAGTAGAGCTCTACTGGGAAGAAAAGATTTGTTAAGTAGCCAAAGAGCCCTTCAGGAACCCATCAGAGTTTAATTTTTTTTTTTTTATTTGCTATCACCATAACATCTGTGCCAGTTATATATTTTCTGTGTAAATGTCCAGGCAGAAATTTACTGTAATTATGAGTGTGATAGCTCATAGCATACCAGCGTCCACATTCAGGGAACTACATGAAGCCTTCAGTGGACCTTCAAAGCCTTGGAATTTATACCATTAGCTCCAGAGCAGTGTAGTGGTCTAAGTGTTATTGTGGCACTGTGCCTTAGTTGGTTAATGTGTCTGTCTTATATACAGGTCATTCTAGATTTGAATCCCTGCAAGCCTTCAGTCGGCTCAGCTGGTGTCTGCGTCTCCCCTGGGGTTCCTTTAGTGCACTGCTGGCCTGCCGCTGATTTATACTTCTGATTTCGTGTCTGTCAATCTGCGGACACGTGCAGGCGGTGTGAGCAAACATTATAGGTTTAGCATGCATCGGTGTGTACAACAAATGTACACACAACATGAGCATGTGCACTAGGGGGCACTGCTGTATGTACACAGCCGGAATATACAGAAAATTAAAAACAGAGAAGAAAGTCTCACACGTCACTTAAAATACTGTGGACCAGAATTATTGACACCCCTCACGAACTTAAGCAAAAAAGTCAAATGTAATTAGTTATTGTTTTTTAGTATTAACACAAACTACATACACATACATAGGATTGTTGTACCCTTTTTTTAACCAATTCTTTTTTTCGAGTATAAAACATTTTTATGCAGTGAAAATTTTCTGTGAAACACTTGTTTAAAAATGATCGGCACCCTGATCATTAATATTTGATAAGCCGTCCTGTGGAGAACATGTCTGACAAGGTTAGAGCCTTCTAGAGAGGGATCTTGGAGCACACTTCCTCATGCAGAACAGTTCAAGATCATTTATATTCTTACTTTTATATTCCTATGAATTACTGCTGGTTTATGAAGGGGTTTATAACAGGATTCTGAGATGTTCTATGACTTTGCATTTACACAGCCACTTCTCAGTTGATCTGAATGTTATCTTGTTGGAAGATTAATTTGTGGATAAGTCTAAGTTTTCAGCTTAAATATCTCTGTACGTAGAGTGATTTATAATGCTATCAATCTTCACAGGAGCTCTGACCTCTATCTGTAACACAAGCCCAAATTAACAATCCACCATTTATTACATATGGATGTTTCCTTGTATGTGGCAAGTAAGCCAATATTGTACATGAACAAAGAGCTTGAAATTGGCCAACAATGCATTTTACAATACACTGACGTGCCAGAAAACTTGTATACTTGTCGAATACCTGGAAGGTCCCCCATGGAGCATGGTGGGAATGTGAGAATAGCAAAACCCCAAACTCAGATGAGTGATGGTCTATCCATGATTTGGCGTCTCTAGAGGTGTGGCAGTGCATTGTCCTGTTGGACGAGGCCAAAGCTTACTGTATGTTTTCTGTTGAATGCTGTTTGATTTTTACACATGTACAACCTTATTGTTTGAACTTTATATACTCTTTTGGTGATGTTCGTAAGAGACATATTGGTTTTCAAAAAAAAAAATACTATAAATGTCTTTTTAAAATAATATATTAAAACAAATAACAGAATTATATATACATTTAACATGTCCACTTCCTGTCAGACAAAAAGTACTGCACACAATTAAAGGAATTTTACTTGGAAAGTCCACACTGCATTTAAGGCTCCAAAAACAAATACAATACATGTCTTTAATGCTAATATTTCCTGAAGGACATTTGTTGGCCCAACAAAGGTAAGTTACCTGAATCTTGCTAAGGTTACCCCTCCTCCAGCAGCAGGGCTGATTTGCTCCCCCCCTGCAGCTGTCAGCCTTCATGACCTCCCGGTCAAATCAATAGCTCTTGGGCCTCCAGCAAGCCCATCCTCCAGACTGCACACTAACAGCCTGGAGGAGCCTCTTTACCTAGACAAAGACCAGGTTTGGAAAGCATGCACCTCAAAATCACACTGAAATATGTTGAAATCATGGTAATTCCTGTATATAATTATTTTACACTACCCTCAAAATGCACTAAATATTTAGTAGTACTATTAAGTACCTAACATTCACTGGCTCTATATGTAATAATACTGAATTTGTCTTACATTAGAAGTTAACAGTATTTTGTTACAAAGTGGGAGAAAACACCTCCATGTTTGGTGTTAGCTAGCAGACAACTGCAATGTGGGTGCAAGTGCAAGTGCAAGTGCCTTAGTTTGGCCATATTTGGCCCAGAAGTGTCTTTGTTCATGATGTAGCCATATTGATTTGATGTCACTTGCTGAACTCTGGGTTGAACGGACTGTCGAATCACATGAGCAGGAATTTCTGAATTCAGCAATGACAATGAGTTTCAAAAATGTCACTGGTATAATTGCATTTATGTAAGTGTGTATTTTTTCACCCTTTAGACAGCAGTTTCAAGTAAAACATTGTTGATCACCAGTGTTATTTTATTAAAATGCTATCCAGTGCTTCCAAGGTTTCACTCTGGATTAAATTTCTTTTTTCCTTTCCATGTTTGCTTGTTGTTTAGAAATAAGTGAAGACAGACTTGGTGTTGACATTGATCTGGCCAATTCCTTTACAGATATTACCCAATACTCTCCACACACAAGTCTTTAGCAATGCAGATGTCCATGAGATGAAGGTATTGGTGTGGAATAATATTATTTGTGGAATTGGCTTTTTAGCTGTACAAAGCTTTGAGAAAACAATGAGAAGGCTTTGCATATGGGGTGGCGTCTTGTCCTTGATCTGGAGTCTACTCAGCTTTTAAGTGCAGATCTTTTTTATGTGAACAACTATGAAGTTTATTGTGATACTGACAATACTGAGTCTGATCTCAAAACATTTTATCTAGGTTAAAGCTACTTAATTTTAAAAATGTTCATATCAGACATGATCAGATATAATAGTGTCTCCTGCCTCATGCCCAGTTTTCAGATCTCCTACATAATCCTGTATGTCATTATCTATGTTTCGACAATTAGCCATGTTCACTGTGGTTAATCACGTTTTCACAGTTACTTTCCCTTGGTTAGCAAGGTTCATGCCCGGATACCCACTGGAGATCAATATTGATTCAATGCCAGCTCAGACATCTCACCCAGGGTGTATTTGTGCCTTGTGCCCAGATCTGTTGCCCTGTGACAATTCGAAGGTCTGTTTAAATGTATGAGGAGTCATTCAATGGTTAGGAGGAGAGAAAAAGAGGACAGAGAAAGACTTTCTCAGTTCCTTATAATGCTAAGCACAGAGCCTGCATTGTACTGCTTCAGCCTCTGGTTAGAATTAGAGCACAAGTCCACAGCTGACAACGGAGTCCTCTCTCAGAAACATATGCAGTCAGAGCACTAGCAGTGTGTGTGGGTGTGTGGCGGATGAGGGCATTTGAAACACAGACACCAGTACAAGTTGATTCAAGCTGTCTGGCAGCAGTGACTTGTTTAGCTCTGTATGCCTGGTTTCCCGGCAACTTGTGCCTGTGCCCCATCACTGCGAGCTCTAGTGGAGAAGAAACATGGAGCAGACTTTCAGTCCTGCAGCAGCAAATGTCAAAAGGGGTCATGTAGCAAAAGAGGTCATCCCAAATGACAGATCACAGGTAAAACGGATCACACTATTGAACAGATATCATCACAGACCAGAATGCGCTACAGGGCGGGACACATCATGAAGCAGGTTACACTGCGGAACAGGACAGGTCACACCACAGGACAGGTCACATCATGAAGCTGGTGACACCACAAAATGTGTTAAACCGTAGAACAAGCCCCCCATCCCCCAACCCCCGACAAGACAAGATAGGACACAAAGTGTCCCATCGTGGAAAAGTTCATCTCAAGTACAGGTCACCCCACAGGACACACTAAACATCATAGGACATGTCAGCCATTTAGACCAAGTCACAAAGCAAGACAGGACACATGATGGCACACTAAGGAACAGATCCTCTTAGGTATATAATGGATCACTCCACAGGACAGGTTACACTATAGGACTACAGGGCAGGTGATGGACACTATGGAACCTAGAGTGCAAATGATACAGTAACATACAGTGAGGCTGGTCACATCATGTAGTTTAGGTCACACCACAGAATGGGTCACTCCAAGACATGTCACACCATGGCAGCAGGTGACTCCATGAACTGGTCAGCCCCATGTAACTGGTCACTGTAGATCATCATGGGACAGAAATTAAATAAATTAAAGTGTTCAGAACTTTCAGTAGCCACCGGTTATGTGCTAGTCTATGGTCTTGAACAAAGACAGGCTCATATACGCCTGTGTATACTGTGTATACAAGTGTAAACTTATGTACAAGAACACGTTAAGCCCAGAAGCACAGCTGATGGATTAACCAAACTTGCTTTGCCAAATGACAGAAGCACGCACATACAGAGAAAGACATAAACAATGAAAAAACGTAACCGTTTCTGCAAGCTGGTGCTTGAGAGGTTACAATTCATGAGATGACAGAGGGCCAGAGCGTAATAGAGAAATTGAGAGAAAAGAGAATGAGAGAGGGGGGCTAGGAATGAAAGAAAGGCCTGCCGCTCCATCCATCTGCCAAGCTGGGTCTGGGCCCTCCCTCGATCCATCTCGGCCACAGCTGTTTCATCCAACCCCCTTCACAGACTCACACACAGACACACACGCACACAGCAGACCCCCCTCGTAGATTCTGTCCCACACACTTTCAGTAAGATAAAGAAGCCTATGTCAGCCACGTGTCTGTTGAATGGAAGTCTCAGGATGAGACAAGCCTCCAGACAGCTGACCAGACGTCGGTGGAGGAGCCAATCAGCAGGGCTATATTCATCTACCTCAGCTGTACACTTCAGATACACACACACATACACACAGGAAAACACAAATCACACCCTTATATGTGTGCACGCACACACACACACACACAGCACACACAGCACAAGGATCTATACCATATTACATATGTTTGTCCTCTATGTGAATCTATGGAAGTCATATCATTTGTTTTTTCATACAAATAACTACAAATGTCCAATGAGAAGTTCTTGGCAAGAAATATCTCATCATCCCTTTTGTGACCTAAACTCGGCTGTAGAAATAGTGCCAAGATACCATGGGCTTTAATCCCTGTAATCGCTGCAACTCGTTGACCGGATAAACAATGTCAATTGCATACACACCCTGTGCCTATTCTGGGACTCTTCTTCCTCTTTAGGTTTCCTGTAACCTTCACCGTCCTTCCTCAGTGCTGAAACCTTCCCAAGCATCATACAGTGAGGACAAAGTATACAAAGAATGATCATTAGGTCCAAATCAGTTCAGTTTTATTAGTCAGTATGATTCTGACTGATTCAGATTGCACTGACGAAACAATATATTCATGTATGTTTGTGTGTGTGTGTGTGTGTGTGTGTGTGTATTACAATAATAGTACAATGCTTTTAACCTAATCTTAACCCATTGCCTCTGAGATGACTCATCATTCCCAAAGCTGTTCTTATGGAAGTTAATCCAATTTTCCAAAACTCCTAAGTAAGACATGCTATGCAGGATTACAGAGGGTTTTGTTGTTGTTTATTAACAGCAGAAAAGATGAGACAGTGTCATCAACACCACACAGTTCCAGGGTCCTGAAGTCAGGTTACTGGCTGCATGGAGGGTCGCATTTTCTTCTCACATGCATGAGGGTTTCCTCTCATCTCCAAAAAAGATATGCATGTAGGCAAATTGTCTAGACTAAATTACTCTGAAGTGTGAATGGGTGTGTGTGCTCTGCAATTACCTATTCTGGGTGTTTTCCAATAATGTGTCCAGGGTTCCCAGTACAGACTCCAGATCCACTATAACTCTGACCTGGGTACAGCAATTATTGAAGATGAATGAATGAATGAATGAATAAACAACCGAACAAAGGAACAAAGTCAATTTTCAACACCTGACACAATTTCCACACAGCAGTCATTGTGGACCAAAATGCATTGCATTTGTTTATAGGTTTGACACATAATACATTGAATATCATGAATGCAATGAATACTCGAATGCTGTTGCATTCTTTTCTTCTATGGAGGCTACACAGTCTCACAAAGAAAATATCTCTGTGTTGACCTTCTCTAATGCACCACCCAAACGTCTACCCATCAACATATGGTAGGCAGTCAGTCCTCACATGGAAACACTTAGAAATACTCGGAAACATTTGGCAACACTCAGATTTTGTGTCATCACAACATCAACAATATCCGCCATCTTGATTCACCATTAGTGCCTTCTGTTTGTGTTAGTAAGTGGTTTTCAGATTAATCTCATTCGTGTTTTGTGAGTTAGCAAAATAGATTTATTCAATGATTGTAATGGTAGGGAGTGAACAGATGAAGGGTTGGAACAACAAACACAGGTGTTTATTTGAAATAAAGCATACAAAGTCGGAGAGACATAATCCAGAATCATAGAGAAAGAAAGAGCCAGTGGGTCAGGCAAGGTGCAAACAGATTATTGGGGGCTAGGCTAGGCTGCTGAGTCGGGCAATGTCCAAATCAATAACAGCAGGAAGCTATTAACAAGCTCACGGCTTCATACAGGCTTACACAGGAAACCAAATACTTCACAAAGTAAAAGAACAAAAGACACATCTTAAATAACGTAAACTGAACAAGGTTGTTTAAACTTAGATCAGCATAGTGAAACATAATCACGGTGCATGAAGCAGGTCAGAAAAATACAAATAAAACCCTGGGGACTGAGAACGGTTAAGAAAGGAAGCACTAGTCCTGGGAAGAGCCATCTTAGCTGGCTGTGGGGGATTATGGGAATCAGAGTTTGTGCTTGGAGTCCGAAGGAAATAAATCTATTAGAATAGCGTCAACCTGTTTTGTCTTGTGAATGTGTGATGATGTGCAATGGCGTGACATCCAGGTCTTCCCGAGTGGGATGCTGATAGGCTCAGTAATTGCTGTGGTGATGTTAGGGTGGCCATATTCGTTGTAAGACTGTATGATGGAAGGCTTAAGCTTGAAGTAAAAAAAAACAACATCTGAAATCAGGTCAAACAATGGAGAGTATTTCCAGTGTGCATACCAAAGAGGAAATAAGCTGTGGTAAACCCGACCAGATAAATTCCACCTAATTAACCTGCTTTGACTGTGAGTTACTGTGTTTTCCAAATAGACCACGTGATTGTCCTTGCTGTAGCTGATGTCATTGCTGTTGTGAACCTCCATGGCCCTACACCAAGACTAGAGGTGTGATGGTACACAGTAGTCACAGTTTGGTTCACACCACAGTTTGGATGTCACAGTTCAGTATGAATTTGGTACAGTGGGAAAAAAACAACAGCAGACATGATCAAATGCATAAGCCTAGGTTTCTTTTCATTTATTTAGTATTTTTTTTAGTGTTTTGACAGTAGTGACAGTTACAGCATTAATGAGCTAAAGTCCCCTCTGTGGTGGTTGTTACAGCTACCAAGAATCATTGAATCACTGAAATGTAAATAGCAAACACACAGTCTGGTATAATCATATATTTATGTATGGCTGAGCACACAAAGCTCACTAGTGTCCAACATTAAGTCATATAACAGTTAAAGTTCTGGCAGCGTCCGTTGCATGACACTAATAAACCTGGATCGCGCATAATTTAAGCATTTTCTTTAAACGCAGATCTATTGTAAATATTTTTATATTTTGATGCAACATGATGAACACCCAGATGACTACAGACTTCAGATATAATAGGGATCATCTTATACAGACTGCACAGTGTAATCACATGGTGTAAAACCAGTGTCAGGAAATAAAAAGTGCTGGTGTTTGATAAAATGTATGTATTTTGTGTCACTTGTTTTCCTTTTTTGTTTAATATTTTCCCATCCTTGGTAGAGCCAAACATGCTGTTAGACATTTGTAGAGATTAGTTGTGGAGATTAGTGATCCTTCTGAACATCTACAAGGTCTTTAGTGAAGTGATTTGATTGACTACTGTGCTTGCACCAGAGGAATTTGACCTCCACATTTAACCCATCTGTGAAGTGAAACACACACACGCTAGGGGCCAGTGAACACACTTGCTTGGAGCTCTGGGCAGGCCTATCCACAGTGCCTGGGGAGCAGTTAGGGGGGTAAGGTGCCAGTCACAAGACGGGTTCCCTAACCTTAAGCCATAGCAGTGTTCTTTCAATTAAAAGTATTTGTTGATGACCTTTTATTTCATGACTAAACTGTAGCAAATGATGGTAAAACATTTGACAACAAAAAATATGGCAAGTTAATGTTATTTTCAGTTTAGACTTCATTGTACTTGCTCTACTGGTCTGGGCAACCTAGACTGCAGTAGCCATCTAAAAGCATTGACTGTTTTTAACCAGTCATTTACATGCATAGGTCCTCCATGCTTCATTCTCATTGGATGATTTTTTTTGTACTTGCTCTGAAAAAATATCTGCATAAATAGAAGCTTCAGTTATAACTAATGTGAGCAAGCTAACCTTGTCAGAGCTCAGTAATAAATCTATCTAGCCTAAAAAGCCCAACAGATCCATTAGCTGGTCTCTTAGATGATGAGAGTGTCATCATCACCAGCAGGTGGGAAGCAGCCTTTATTTGTCACATATACGTTACAGCACTGTGAGATTCTTTTTCGCATATGCCAGCTTGTTAGGACGTTGTGGTATATATATATATATATATATGTATCATGAAACTCGACAGTTCCAACAAACAGGAACAGGCGGACAAAGTCCACAGCACTGTATCTACATTTGTATTGGTGAGGGTTTGGTGAGCAGCATACAGCATACAAGAGGGCATGACAGGAATCCATGTCAAAAACAGGCACAAGATCAAAAATCCAGTGAAGAAACTAAGGCTGTGTTCCAAATCCTGCCCTATTCACTATTCCCTACATACGAAAACAGTACACTATATGGAGCAGTATTTATAGGGAACAGAATGAAACAACAGTGAATGACACCTTGTTATATGTGTGAACTCACTGCTGTGTGACAGCAGAATACATCACATCCGCATGAATCTTTAAACACGATGGATTATGGGTATTCAAGGTCTGTTTAGTGTGCAATGTGTGTACACTATATATTATGTACACTACATATGTGCATTTTACTGCAGGTTGTACCATGTATGACTGTGTATGTGACAAATTGAACTTTGAATCTTTGAATCTATTCTTGTGGGATTGTTACAGTACACTTCAGCACTATGTTTTTGGACACCAGTACACAATGATAGTCCACTATATAGTGAATAGGGCACAATTTCAAATGCAGCACAAGACTGCACGACATAGTGTAGCTAGCCTTTCTAACACTCTAAACTGAAATGGTGGAAAAACAAAGGGCTTAAATACCTAACTAAGTTTAACTGAACACAGGTAAAAATAATGAGCACACTCAAGAACACAAAACAGGTGGGAAAAGACAACTAAAATGGGTGTAAATGGGTGTGATTGTTACGTGAGGTGCTGGGGCCAGCCATGATGAATGGCTGCCAGGGATTCTGGGAAACAGAGTCTGCCACTGTAGTCCGTTAACTGGAGTGTGGCAGGGCTGATGCACTAACATTTAATCCATGCAGAACACAGCAGGCTGTGATTAAATGGCAGATTTTAATGGCTTAATGACATATATGAGACAAACAGGTAAATGAGCCATTGCCTGAGTTATGTTTAGTTTTAAGGACATATTTAAAGACATTTATATGGTTGTTTCAATCAGCTGTCGTAATGTGAAAGGCGGGAGTGAACGCGGAATGTAAGCAAGATGATGTAAGATCATCAGGGACATCTTCATTTCTTTCTTAATATCAATATCAAAACATTTCAAGTCATGTGTATAAATACAGAGTACATAACTTATTTACCGGTTTATTTTTTTTTATTTATTTATGGTATTTCTATGTCTCTTTATGCTCAAATTAATTATTGACCATTCAGTTTTAGAGAATGGAAACTACATTATGAATTTACGTCTAATTTTAGAATATTAAAAGTAATAAATATCACCAATAATAAATAGTATCAATAGTTTTTTTTTATAAAATATTATTATTACATACAGTGTGATATGTGCAACAGTGTGACACACAGGCTGACTGAGCACTGACAGTAACATGTTGGTAAACTAGTTAGTAATTAGAGGTTAATGTTGGCTAGTTTCCTCCTCCCAGTCAAACACATTTAGCTTGACATAATGCACGGCCTCGTCTTCAGGAAAACCTAAGACAAGTAATGTTATAATAAACTACCTCAGTAGTTTATTATAGTAGTAGGGGGGCAGTCGTGGCCTAGTGGTTAGGGAACCGGTCTCTTGACCAGAAGGTTGTGGGTTCGACTCAACCCTAACTCCCCCAACTGCTCCCCAGGCGCCGTGGTTTGGGGCTGCCCCCCGCTCTGGGCAAGTGTGTTCACTGCCCCCTAGTGTTCTCTGGTGTGTGCGTGTGTTTCACTGCACAGATGGGTTAAATGCGGAGGTCACATTCCTCTCTGTGCAAGCACAGTAGGCAAATAGTTAAATTTCATTCATTCATTTAAAGTAGTTAAGGTAAAAAATAAAAAAATAAACAAATGGTATAACAATGTACTATATTTCACTGAGTACTAATGTATTACATTTTAGTGGTATTTCAACTGCACTGCTGTCTACTGTCCACTACTGTCGTGAATGACCAGGTTATAACATTAATGGACTTCTTCCTGATGGCATGGGTATATTTTAGGATGACAATGCCAAGAATCATCAGGCTTAAATAGTGATTCAGAGAGCATGAGGAATCATTTTCACACATGAACTGGCCTCCACAGAATCCTGACCTTAAGCCAACAGAACGTCTTTGGGACCCAGACGTGGTTTGAGCATCAAGATGTCAGCCAATTAATGCAACAATACATGAAAAAACAATACATGAGTATATGCTCTCTAATCAAAGTTAAAGCTGTGTGACAAAATATTACAGTGTTTGATGGCCAGGCTGGGCAAAAAAAACCAAAAACTGGTAGACCAGTTTAATACATAGTAGATCCCCCACATGAGTGTAGAACTGCAGAAATATGGAAATGTTCTGTAGGCAATGAACAGCATATTTCCTGCAATTTCCCTTGATATGACATGATTGGACAATGTGGAAGAACTTTATCAGAGCCTGGACCCCTTAACCCCACTGAACACAAGTTGACTGCACCCGAGACCTCCTCACTCGCAATAATGTTCTGGCAGCCGAATGAGCAAACATTTCCAGACACTCTCCAAAATGTAGCAGTAATTCTTCCCAGAAGAATGGAGACCAGAACGTGATGTTCACCATATTTGGGTGTGATGGTAAAGTGTCCAATGCTTGGACGTATATTGTAGCTCTTCTGAAGAGTTGCCTGTCCATTTGTAATTTTTTGAGTACAAAGCAATTAAATAAATAAATAAATAAATAAATAAATAAATAAATAAATAAATAAATAAATCAGTAGGCTTTTAAATTTTATTCGAATTTCTTTTTGTTTTCATAAAGGAACTTGTGATCCAGTATAATTTGGTGTATAAACTCAGATATGGATGGAATTAAAATGCGGTTAATAGACTTATTTTTTGTGATATCACATTAATGGGAAGGGGATAAAAAACAGGGCTTGGTGTTTAAACAGGATGTTTATTGTCCAGGACGATGGTAGCCCAGGTCTCAAATTGAACCGTGGTTGATTGCTGATTTTCCTTCATGCAATCTTGCCCCATAACTGTTTTTTTTTTTTATTCCTGCGCAATTCATTCCATCCATTTATTCTGTCTCATCAGCTATAAACGTGGTCTACCAATCAGCATTTTCATAATTGGGTTTTCAGAGCAAAACAGGGCAGAGTTGCAAAGAGGCCGAATAGCTGATGGAGGAGCATCGGTCATAAAAATTAAATTATTTAACTTATCAAGGGGAACACTGATAAACTGCATCAGCAAAGCACATGGCCGCAGGATGGAGCGCAGCGAACGGGATAGAAGATCGAAGCTTATAAGCAAGACAGATGTTCAACACCACAAACCCCTGGCACATTTAGTACAGCTCACTGTGAGTTCCTTTATATTAATATATTGTTAGGTATTTGAGTTATTTTGTCCATTTCCTACAAATGAGCATGCCTCCTGGGGGACTGTACCCGCTGGGCATGCATATTACACATATTGATATTTATTGATCAGCACTAGACTGTGCCATATGTTACACAGTTACACCTTTAATGGATTGGGTTGATTATTATTAAGATTATGTCACAAAGTAACTTGATTTTCACACGTCTTGTGTAGTGTATAAGGTGTGTATTTTGATGTTCTTGTTCCTCTCGTCTCTACGTTGCACTGTTTACTTGCTCTCCTTCTTCTTCCTCTGGACCGTTACTGTCCCTCTGCCTCCTCAACATGCGCTCCTTCTCTCTCCTTTTTTTCACCAGGGTCATAGCAATTACTCCTCTCTTGCTCTCTCTCACTCTTCCTCACTCTCTTCTGTTTGTCCTGTCTTCTGATTGCGTGCACACATCTCTCCACTCATTCATTCGTGACATCATTTCTTGTGCATCTTATTTTTGCTTTTGTTTTTCTTTCGCTCCTTTCTTTTGTAAACAATTTTTATATCCGTTCTTTCTTTTATTGTGTTAATTTTTTTCTCTAGTCATATCTGGTTGAATATTTCATTCCTTATTTGCGTATCTCACTTCTTATCTCATTTGAGTGTTTTCATTTCCACCTCTTATTTGTCTATCTATCCATCCATTCTTTTTTCTCTGTCCCTGCATCTGTCCCTCTTCTTCTTACTCTGTCCCTTCGTCCCTCTCTGTCTCCCTTTCTCTCCGATACAGGGAGCAGCGAGTTGCCGCAGGACTGCAGTTCTCAGCGAAACCACATTCTATTTTCTACCACTTCCTCTTCCTCCTCCAGCCGTCACCATGGAGATGGTGCGAGCGGGGAAAGGCCGCTCCCTGCTCAGTCTCGGTTATCACTCTCCTTCTCTCCTTTCTACGTTCTACCTTTTACTTTTTCTCCTTGTTTCCCTTCTTATCTCTTTACATCCACATGCCATTTTGTTTGCAACTTTTGTTTTTCATGCTCAGCTCCACTCTTTCATTTTCACCTCTGTATAATTACACCTCCACTCGCACAATTTCACACAAGCTCCCTTCCTTCTCTGCCTGTTGCATTTCAAAAACGTATTTCCCCCCATCCTTTCATTCCATTACGTCCTTTAAACGTAACTGTGATTCCATTCACTGATGTTTGCTACGTTTGTTTTGTGAAGAACATCTATTTCTGGACGAACTGCTCCCACCCACACCTGCTCCCTCACTCCACAGCAGAGCTTCAGCAGTGACAAAAACCCTCTCCACCATCAGACCTACTGCTACTATACCACCTCGGACCCCTCTGACACACCCACCAAACCCACTTTCTACAGGAACACTGCTTAAAGGGGGCCTGAGTCACAGAGGTCAAAGGTCAAGCATGGTCTTGATTTATATTAGAAGAAGCTGCCATACAAACATGACTTAATTACTAGTAAAAAAGAGACATGTTTGCAGGTAAAAAACCAAATCTAATGGGTAGTTCTAATCAGTGATCCCATTTTAATACTAGTTTATTAGGCCATTTCAGTTCACACTTACACACATCACTTTCTTTTCAAATATAAAGTTTATGATTTATTGATGTTGATTGATTTCTTGTATTAAGATTAATGTCTCTGGTTCTGATCACTTTGTTTTAATTAATTTATTTATTTTTTGGTTATTTTTGTTATTGTCTGTATTGATAAATAGCTAAGACCAATTTAATTCAATTTTATTTTATTTGTATAACACATTTAACAGTGTCCCAAAGCAGCTATCCAGACGTACAGCTATGCAGATTATTATTACATTAATAACAATTTTATCCCTGATGAGAAGCTAGACGCGACAGTGACAAGGAAAAACTCCTGAGATGACAAGGGGAAGAAACCTTGAGAAGAACCAGACCCATAAGGGAACCCGTCCTCATTTGGATGACATGGAGAGTGTTATTATAAATAATCCCTTACTGTATAGAAAACGCTATAACCAGAAAATTGGTTATAGTTTTAACATGAAGTCTGAATAGAAAGTAAATTCTTAGGGGTTTTTTCGACTGTTTTATATCAGTCACAGTGCAAAGCAAAATTCCAGGTTTCTACATATACCTATTGTGGTGATTTTTAAACATATTTAGTAGCAGTGGGTGTTGTTAGTTGATGAGACTCCATGCAGATGTAAGGCATCAGGGTGGATCACGAAGGTCTAGAGAGCAGAAGGATTTGGGAATCGGGATCACTGATATCTCAGGTATAGGTGTAGCTCGACCAAGTGGTAGTTGAAGAGAGAGGGAGAAGGAAGAGAACACAGAGGATTAGGCATGGACTTTTTATATAATAGTTACAGAAAATGTACATTGTGCTGACAGTAAGCAGGAACTGGGCATAACTACAAGGGAGAACCTGAAAGTGATAAAGACAAGCGTGTTCTGGGACACAAAGCACTCCAGCACTGCACCTTTAACAAAATAAAGACCAATAAGTGGATAACTCATAAGTTGACTTTAAATCACTGTCATAAAATGAAATCTCATTAGTTTTATGTTAAATATGGACTAAAGCTATGCACAGCACAATTATCTTTATTTATGCTGATTTATAAGCTGTAGAGCAATGCCATTTACTCTCCACAAAGCAGACGATTGTGGTTAAGGCACTTATGGGCCAGTTAAAGCAATGGCAAGTGTATTGTGGGCCAAAATGCAGCCACATTTAAAGTTTAAAGTTTGTCATGGCATGCACACTTTGCGCCTCATGTGGTCCATATGCAGGCCACCATATGAAATGATTTAGATATTGGGACAAAACAGGCCCAACTGTAGCCACCATAATTATTTTTCCTGTACCCGAGTCCAGATGAAGTCATTACCATCATTCCACTTTGGTATGTAGGCCAGATGAAGTATTAATTGTGGGCCAGATCTGGGCCATGACCGATTTACTATCTGGGTATCATGATGGAAAAAGTAGCCATGTTTTGTAATTACAAAGAAAATCCACTTTATTCACTTAACCATAGTCATCGAGAACAGAAAGCCAGAGTCATTTCACTGATCTTCTCTCATCCAGATTAAATGGACTTCCTGCATTTAGTGACATCACACACGTGTAGTGAATAGTGCAGCTCTTACATCGCCAGTAGGATTGTTTACATTCATCAGTACAGTAAGACAGCATGCTGTTATTTACAGCTTACCATCCATTAGTATCTTCATTCATTCATTCGGTCGATGCTTTTATTTCTTTAATCTAAGAGTTTAGTTGTGCAGTTTTATTCTAGGACAGAGTAGCAGTGGTTCTCTGAGATTTAACCCCACAGCCTTCCGATCATTAGCTCAGATCCCAAAACCACTAAAGCAAATTCTCTAAATGAAACAATCAACTGCTAAAACTCATTAATAAAATGAATCACTCTTCCGTAAAACCGTAAATAATATGCATTATTTTACACAGCAGAGCTGATTAGACTGATAAGTAGATAGATTTAACTTTTATTATTTTAATGATAACTTTATTACAGTCGTTGGTCAATACAAGCACAAAGCGACGAAATTCAGAAGGATCTACCAGCGCATCTAGAGATTGTGTGTGACAAATATGAGAAATACAATCATTTGTCCCACCCTGTATATGAGAACTACAATCAACTTTTGACTCATCCTGTATATATATGTGTTTATACACATATGTATATACAACTGTCATGTTTTGGTCCATGCCATGAGCATGTGGGAGCCTTAAATAAGCAGATACCCAATGACATCTATAGTCCAGACCCTAGTTATACCAGTCAGGATGCTGTGAGATTGGATTATTTTCAAGGCTTGAATCAACAGACTGGAGTTTTCTTCCCCGGTAGTCTATCAAGGATGAACATTATCTGTGATGTACAATAAAGTCCTCTGGCTTGAGCCAGCACAGAGACATGATGCTGAGGCAGAAAAGATGATTGACATCGTGTACTGTAAATATA
>JAOVVF010000030.1:9257889-9268644 GCA_028565595.1 Duopalatinus emarginatus | reverse complement strand
AGGGAGGAACAGAGAGAGAGAGAGAGAGAGAGAGAGAGAGAGAGAGAGAGAGAGAGAGCCTCCAGCAGTACATACACTGCTTCCTGAGCTCTCATATGCACAGGACAGAGGAAAGATATTTAGTGCGAGACGAGAAGATGAGATGAACAAACAAGCTCAGTGCCATAAAAACTTTATTAGTTTTATTGTAAATTAAGGTGAAATGAAAAACGCACTAAATAAAAGTAACCATTTGGACTCTGTTCAGCTTACCTTTGTACCAGAACACTATCAGGTTTTAGGTTTTACGCTTATAAATGATATGATACATACAAAACCACCAGCGGACAATTTATAAACTGTATTTGGTTTTGTTAGTAGCATCTGTTTTCTGTTCTAATTGGATCCACATCTTATTTAATATAAGATTTCTGTAGAGGATTAATAATGTTTTTTTTTTCTGAGTTATTATCATAAACTAATATTAAAATATGTAAAACTATCTCCAGCTTTTTATTTGTGTATCGTAATTTTTTCAACATGGAATTATGTGACAAGGGAAAAAAATGACCTTAAGTTAAGGTTGTGGTCACCATACATCTGGAAATGTAAATGCCCCAGACAATTCTAGGAGAACATATTACGCATCATTTTCCAGAAGAGCTTTGGATTCGACATTTCAGAAAGTCCAATGAAACTTTTCAAATACTGTTTGCCATCATGGGGCCATCCGTAGGCTGTAGTCATACAGCTTGATTCATTATTGTTTATTCGAGAAGCTTTTTCCATCACACTTTTCCACATTTTGACTTTACCACTTTTCTCATTTTTGCACCTTGTCCTAGCATGAAACTCTTTTTGTGATATTTGCGGGGTTTTTTTTTATTATTTTGTGGACTAATAAGGGTCCACATCAGGGAAAAACCCGGTGGATGGAAAACCTGCTCCATCAGTGTTAACTTACAGTGTAAATGGGAGATCCTTTTTGAACATCACTTCCTCATCGCTGATTGGACACAATGGTGTGTGACTATCACAGGGAAAAGAACTGGACTTTTCCAGTCTGCTATATAGTTAGTGTACCAAAATTATTTAATGTAAGAAGTGAAAAATAATTCAATTTCCTGTAGGTGGGTTTTCATTGTTCATCTACTATACAATTAAATAATATGCATGGCTTTGATGAAAATATTAGCACAAATAAAAGCATTAATAGTCACATACAGATTCATTCCTCTTACTGTAAACATTGTTCAACTCTAGTTTTAGTTGTCTCTCAGCCTGACTCACATTGTAGCCAATTAACGATGATCACATGACCTCTATTTCTGTTTTGGTTTTGTTCAGGTTGCTCTTACTGTGATGTTCTGTTCTGGTTTTGGTTTGTTAATGTGTTTTGCACTTACAGGCCAGCTTTCTTGCAAACACACACAAACCTGCACAGCAAGAGCACTTTAAAACACACTATTTATTCAATGATGACTAGAGGTAATGAGTGAATGAATTTGTCATGGTGAAGCATGCCGATGCTTTTAAATGCAAAGTCATCAACTCCAGCTAGCTATCAATACTTTATTCAGCCTTTGTTGCATATTGAACTACTTGTACTGAAACACACACACACACACAATGCACAAACAAGGGACAAATTGAATGGCCCGAAGCCTCCATTTGCATGGATTTGCATGCGATGCCTGTATAGGGATTATTTATTCATGAGCTATCACTACATGCAGATTTCAAACAGAGAGCAGCTCTCAGTGCAGCCTGTCTCCATCCTGAGAACACAGGAGCAGCTCCATCACTTCCCACCACACACCTAACCCTTTTAAATACAAAACCAAGGAGGTATTCAGAGCTAGATATTAAAACATGACAAGTTTGAATTGTCAGTAGTCTTATAACTTATATTCACCTCATTAATTGGAAATGTTCCACCTGATCACTGAAACCTCTGGACATTATAAGGGGAATTAAAGAATATATTTTTAGATATTCTTTAGTTTGTAGTTTTATTTCAGTAGAGTATGTGATATTGTTATTCTGTTACATGGATTACTTTTATCACTTAATTGTAATATTGTGTCCATTTAATTTGTAATAGAAAAAAAAATCCAATCAATGACCTTATTAATCAATGGAGTGAATTAAATGAGACATTAAATTACATAAAGGAAAGGAAGAATTATATATTTAAGGGTGCATTAGTCAAGAATAGAGCTTTAGCTGTTAATCTGGTGAATAACAGATAACCAGATGATTAAATTTACACAAAGCACACTCATGGTATCTAGTAGAGGTCAATCAGAGTCATTGTTACAGAGAATGATGTTTCTTTCAAATATTGAGGTAGGCTGTTGTTTTATAAGGGTATTGTTGCACGTTGTTATTTAGATGTACATGATAAAAGTAGCTAATGTATGTGGAATGCATTAGGAGAAGTGCCATTAGTTCATGTGTAGCGAAATACCTAGCTGATATCCGATGTATACATCATCTTCTTGGCACATATGTATGTTTGACAGAGCAGTTATTGAACGTTTTGGTTTCTCATGTGCTGGGGTGGGTGATGATGTTAACCATGTACACCCTTTATCTATTTTTTTTCTTTAGTTGACTGACCCTACCAATGTTAGCTACAGCATCATTAGCTGCAGTTAGTCGGTCAGTTTAGACAGCCCAGCTGGCATTTAAATGTTCATTCACATGAATGAACGTGAATCACTGTCTTGGTCAATGTTGAGTCACTATAAGATTTTGTATAAATTTTTAACATTGAACCAACATTGATATCACTAAGGTTGTGTCTACTTCTAATAGGCTGAATTTGAATGTGGATTCAAGTTGAAATTTCAGTGTTGATTGTTTCAACATTGAAAAAACAGCTGTCATTATTTCAGTCAAATTTCAATGTTGAATGTCGGTCAGAAGCTACCTGGGAGTTCTTTATACAGATGATAATCCGGAAACAGTGTCACTAATTTCACTTCTGTTCAGTGCCTTCATCAGTGGCAAATTTCTCTATCTATCTACATTGCCATCTATATTATTTTGCATGTTTTTATCCAGTTTTTTAGAGGCACTGATTTTTTCACAGTAAAATCTATGATAGATACTGACTAGATTCCACCACGTTTTCCTTTTGTGTACTGAGTGAGATGAGGTGAAGTAAGGAGGAGTTGGGGAGTATCTATAAAAAGACAGGAGGTCCATGTAAATACACACAAGTCCAGTCCAGAGTGTAGTTTTCCAAACAGGTTTTCTCAGCCACTAGTACTGATGCCACTGCTTAAACAAACTAATTGCACCATATTTACATATTAAATATGAGTATATAATAAATAAATAAGTAAATATATAAATAAAACTGAATATAAAAATGGACTGTTTAGCTTTGTGCTGGGAGAAGAACATGGCTGTCCTCATATCTAATTTCTATATGGGACTCTTTTGCACTAGATCCTCATATCTGTGTTTCAATTAAAGTTGCATTTTTGTTAAAAGTGCACCATGGACATTAAATTTGTGATAATTAATAAAATTCTCCTCTTGTTACCCCATGTCCTAAAACGCATACATATCTAATACAACATATATCCAAAACTCATGCAAAATCAGATGATTTGTGTATTATTAAGGGTACAAACAGGAACCTTATTAATATAATCATATAGGTACATCAAAGCAGTCCATTCCTAAAGTTATCCTTTGTCACTACGAGCAAGAGCTACTCCACCTCCCTTCCCCTGCCCTTCTTCAGTTAATGATGAAGCAGTAGCTGATGAAATAATCAAACTACAGTCAAGCAGGACACATTTAACGATTAGCCTGAATTCAGTTAAATATTAGTGTGTCACTGGTGACTGGGTTTTCCAGTCAGTGACAACAATGCTAACAAAGCTATTCTAACAATAATGCACAAGATTGCTGTGCCTCAACTGTTTTACGGTGCTAGCATAAACAGCAATACAACAGACCAATGATTACTGATACACAGGAACTGTCTATTACTCATATGAACAAAAATAACATTTCCAGCAACATTTTCTGGAACATTATTTTAGCATAGTATATATGCTAATATATATATATATATATATATATATATATATATATATGTGTGGAGATATAACTTTATATGCCATGGTCAGATATCTATTAGCTACTGACGGCTAAAAAATTAACATAAAGCATAATGAGATTCTGTGCCACCACAAGCTTAAAATTGACTGTATAAGTGTCTGTGATGAACTGTACTAGAGGAATATGTACTAGACTATATGGCCAATATAGCCAAGGGCTTTCCCAAAGCTGGCAAAAAAAACATCTGTAAAGAACATCTTTGTATGTCGTAACTTTACAATTTCCCTAAAATAACATAGTTTATGGACATAGTTTGCCAAGAATGGTGTGGAAGACATTAGGTGGCCTACACCTCAACCCCACTGAACACCTTTCGGTTGCACCCCAGACCTCCTCATCTAATGTCAGTGCCTGATCTCGCTAATGATCTTGTGGCTGAATGGTCACAAATCTCCACAACCACGCTTCAGAATCTAGTGGAAATCCTTCCCAGAAAATGAAGGCTATTATAGTAGTGGAGGGACTAAATATAAAATGGGATGTTCAACAAGCATTGGTCAGTATTGGTCAGGGGTTGACAAAGTCAGTCAGTCAGTCATTCTCTTATCCGCTTAGTCCGTCAAGGTTACGTTTTTTCCGGAGCCCACACAGAATTACTGGGAGCAAAGCAGGAATATCCCCTGGACAGAGTGCCAATCCATCACAGGGTATCACACACACACACCCGTTCACTCACACACTCACACCTAGGGCAGTTTAGCATATCCAATTGATCTACCATGTGTGTTTTTCAAGAGGTGGGAGGAAACCAGAGCATCTAGAAAAAAAAAACCACACGGACACCGGAAGTGCACACCGCCTCACAAAGACCTGAGCTAGGATTGAACCCGCAAGCCAAGATCCCTGGAGCTGTATAGCACACACACTACCTGCAGAGCCAAATTTATAGTGTAAAAATAACACCTTGATGTGAATAAGTTGTACTTTGACTAATTAGACTGTCATAAAACCTTAACAATTCTTAGGGTCTGTCTCAAAACTTATTGAGCTTTCTACATAGAAAAAAGTGAACTATTTGTCTGGGTTTGCACACAGAGGAATGTGACCTCCGCATTTAACCCATCCGTTGTGCTGTGAAACACACACACCAGTGAACACTAGGGGGCAGTGAACACACTTGCTCGGAGCGGGGGGCAGTCCCAAACCACGGCGCCTGGGGAGCAGTTGGGGGGGGTTAGGTGCCTTGCTCAAGAGCACCTCAGTCACGTCTTGCCCCGCACAGGGATAAAACCCTGGACCTTTCGTTCTCAAGAACAGTTCCCTAAACACTAGGCCGCGGCTGCCCTGTGAAATGCCCTGTGAAATGCCTTCATAAAATAGAAGGCATTTTATGTAATTTTAAGCGTACTCCTGAAAAGATCAATTCTTAGATGTCTCAAAATGATGCCTACTGAGATGCCCGATTCTAACTGTTTATTCTGACAGAGTATTGACGAAGCTGTCTCGCCCATGAAGGCAATCCAAACATTCAGTGGGGCACAACTGTTCTCACGGAAAAATCTAATATAAAGGAAGGAAGCGGAGCAGGAAGCGGCGGAGCCAGAAAAAACGTTTTCACAGGCAAATAATACTCTAGAAACAGTTAATAATATTATATTAAATAATATTTTTCTAAAGGTGTAGGAATGCAACTTTATTTGCAGTGATCGATAACAATGTCAGTAACAATGTCAGTTTTAGCTGCACAGAGACGTTAGCTAGCATGCTATAGCAAGTTTTTTTGGTCCCAGCCCATTGGTTCGAATAGCCTGAGGCTAACTCTGTTAGCTTAGTAATCGAGTCACTAGAGCATTTCAGTAACCTGCCTTCGTAAGTTCCATGTCAGTTACAATCCTCTCTACTTGGGCAGTCAGGCAGCTCACTAGGTTTTGAGACAGACCCTTTAGAATCGTTGCTTGATGCCCTGTAGTCCAAAGAGTTGCTTGTGGGATATAAAAACCTCTCTGGAGCTGTAGACATCAAGTTGTCCCAAACAGCTGATTTTAGATCACAGCAGTTCTCAAACAAAATGAAATTAGAGACAGGGAGCAAAGGAGTGTGTGTGTGTATGTGTGTGTGTGTGTGTGTGTGTGTGTGTGTGTGTGTGTGTGTGTGTGTGTGTACAAGACGCAGTCTTGTAAGAGACCCAGTCAGCCCATATAAGGCCAGTCTGAAAGACAGTGAACAGGGTAAAAGCCTGTGACTTTCTCAGCCATTTAAAACCTCAATTCTTTGCTGCTTAGTTCACAGCTAACTGAATACAGATATCAGAGAGAATCAGCATCAGCACTCAGGCCTCATCCACTTCCAATGCATTTTTTATCATTGTCACGTCAATGAATAAACTTTTATAAAAGGAAAAGAAAAAACACTGTGTCACAGGAGACAGCGTCTTACTGTCTCGTCTACGGTGCCGACATCATGAAAGTTTGGTTTAGATGTGATATCAGTAATCGTAGCTTTTCTTAAAGGTTTAGGTGAACTCTCTGACCTACTGTGCTTGCACACTAAGCAATTACACCTACGCATTTAACCTATTCATGCAGTGAAACACAAACTGGTGAACAAACACTAGGGGGCAGTGAACACACTTGCCCAGACCGGTGGGCAACCCTATCCAGGGAGCAGTTGGGGAGTTAGGTGTCTTGCTCATTGGCATTAAAGCCGTGTTTTGTCAGTGTAGGGGATCAGACTGGCAACATTCTGGTCACTTAACCAGTCCCCTACAATGTGAACAATTCAATAAATCAGTTTTGCTAGAAGTCATACAGATATTACATGTGAGACCATAAATCTAAAACATGGTCAGGTCACAAAGACTTTAAAGGTTTTAAATATTGCCACATTGTTGAATGGACCCAGTGGGTATTATTGCTGTCTCACAGCCCCAGGGTCCTGGGTTCGATGCTGAGTTTGGTATACTGTCTGTTTAGAGTTTTATAGGTTTTCCTAGTGTGTGTGTGTGTGTGTGTGTGGGGGGGGGGGGGGGGGGGGGGTGTTCCTATGGACTCTTCAGTTTCTTTCCACGGTCAAAAAAACATGCGTGTAGGTGGACTGCCTATGTTGAATTGCCCCTAGGTGTGACCGTTTTGCAATGCACTGGCATCCTATCCAGGGTGAATTCTCCAGCCTCCTGCCAGTATTCACCTGATAAGCTCCAAATTCAAATCATATTACCAAATAGTGCCAAGGCGTGTCTCTGTGGTGGTGATGTTGAGTATAAAGGACTCTGTATACACTGAAGTGTATAAGAAACTGGTACAGTCTATAAAAAATTGGTACAGAATATTGGTGGTTCTATAATGGTATTCGGATGGGTTTCACCTTTTCTGCCAGGACGATGCACCACCACATTCATCTAGAGATGCCGAATTATGGTTCGAGGAACACTCATCTGAGTTTAGGGTTTTTCCATTTCCACCAGATCTCAGCTTTATCAAACACATCTGGAATGCCATGAAATCCTCCACTTTGAAATTCAACAGAACTGTGGACCCTTCAGCAGGAAGTCTGGTGATCATTGTCTACAGAATATTTCCATAATTCTGTAGTCCTACACTCCTGTGGGGGACCTACCAAGTGTTAGACTGGTGTACCAGTTAGTCTGACACTTCACTGGACTTTTTGACATTATTTTAATAAATCATTAGAATGTTTGCTGGGTTACTTAACTTAACTTTTAACACACAGCTTTCTCTTTGCACATGCATCATTATGAAATGAACACAGATACTGAACTAGGGTATGGATAGTATGGATAGGTCTGGATACACACACACACACACACACACACACACACACACACACACATGCAGTAATACATAAATGTAGCAATGGAGAATTCATGATTTTTTCTAGTCTCGCTTCCTGTGCACTACCTCATGCAAATTCACTATCTCTCTCTCTCTCTCTCACACACACACACACACACACACACACCAGCCTTTCTGGAGCTTTGTTCCTCTAAAGCGGGGCATCGTTTTATTTCAGTATTAAAAACGATATCCAACACAGTATGAAGACACTCGTCCTCTCTCCCTCCCCAGTAATCCCCTCCCTTTCACTCTGTCATCCCCTCTCTCTCTCTCTCTCTCTCTCTCTCTCTCTCCCCATCTCTCTGCAGCATTTGCATAATGTCTGGGCCGTATTCTGATGTATGCGCGTGAATAATAAAGCTCATGGGTGCGGCGTGCCAGGCTGCCACTGTTCATTACCGCCGCGCGCCGCAAAGCCGGCTCCGCAGGGCCCTCATTAGCTATTCCACTCAGAATAAAGGCTCACACTAGCTCTCTCTCTTACACACACACACACACACACACACACACCTTCTCTTGCTTTGCCTCTCGTGCTCTTTTTCTCTATCTCCACACACACTTTTCCTCTCACACACACAAACATTTCTGCTTTTTCTACTCAGTTATAGACTCTCACACACTTCCATAAAACACTTTCTTTTTCATTCTCTCTTTCTCTCTCTCTCTCACACACACACACACACACACACACACATACACTGCTTATTTCTCTCTTTATCTCCAACATCTTATACATTTCTGACTCTATATCTACTTTCGCACACATCTACACTGCTCTTGTCTGTCTCTTTTTTCTACCATTTTCTGTCCCTCTCGTGAGTTTCTATCTGTCTCACTGTTTCTTTTCCTATTTCTGTTTCTTTTTCTGCTTTTTCTTTCTCCTATTACGTTATTCTCTTTCTCTGTCTCTTTCGGTTTCTCCAGTTATCTCTGTCTTTCTCTCTCTCTTTTTCTCAGCCTCTCTTATCATCACAAATAGCTCCTGTCTCAGTCTCTCTCACTCTCATTCAGTCTTTTCTTAGTTGCTTTGTTTGTCTTCCCTTTGCTTGATCTCGTGTATGTCAGAGAGACAGACAGAGAGAGAGAGTAAGAGAGAGAGAGAGAGAGAGAGAGAGAGAGAGAGAGAGAGAGAGAGGCCATGACGCACGCAGTGGAAATGTTAATGAAATAAAAGCACACATCATGTCTTCAGTCTGGATGTTTTTTTCAGTGCATCAGCATGCAGAACATGTGTAAGTCGAGTGTGTTTATGTGTTTATTTTCCTGCACTCACTCCTCCACACCTCTAGCCGGCGCTCAGCTTCTGTTCATCACATTATCTTCTATTTATCCCTCTATGACAATAATAAGAGTGTCAGGACTCCTGCATTAATATGACTCTCATCCCCTCTTGAATGAACACCCCCCCCCCTTCTCTCACTCAACACACACACACTCACACATGCACAAGCTTACACACACCCCTGCTCGTTAACCACTGTCCTCGCTAATTAACACATCCAGAGAGCCATTAGCATTTCCTCCAAGAACAGAGTGGTGATGTGGCACTGCCCAGGACAATGGACACACACACACACACACACGCACAGTGAATCTGATCTGAGATTCCTGGCAAAAACTCTGGTAATTATGGTTCAGCAATCTCACTCAGCACACTGACGAACTGTTTCCAAACACCTCGGTAGTTTATTAGAGGAGTTATTAGATGACAGTTCAGAGGAATCCTCAAAGCTGATTGGTCAGCAGGTGTGTGTTAGTATAACAGCAGGACAGCATGACATGAACAGTATTTTATAACTGTTTATATTAATGTCTCACAAGCATATCACAGAATCTAAGACGTATAATACACAGATTTGGAAAACAGTGTTTAACAAAAAGTAAAATGGTTAAAAAGATGAAAAGATTAGGAGTATTTCGCTTGTTTTTGCTAATGTAACAGTGCTCTGCGAAGACTCCGAACTCAGGAAAGATTTTATGTAATGATGGAACTATAACCCATTATAGCAGATCATTCATTAATAAACGAGACACTGCATTCGGAGGTGAATTGTATTGCATTGTTGTATTGTAAGATGAAGACCATAATGTTATTTGAGACTTGGTCATGTTGTGCTGAATCATACCCTCACATGACCTGTCATGTGTTATACTTTATTTAACATCTGTATAACTGCTGGAGAGAAGCTCCTCTAGTTTCACACTACAGTTAACATGGCTTAGTGGAGAGAGTGGATTGTGTGTACTGGTATAGTACTGTTCTTATGGACCCAGTAGCAGATCCGCCAGGTTTATTATAGTCTATTAGATATTAGACAGGACATGTCCACAGGATGGCTGGTTAAGACTCATTACAGTATTGATGGAGTGATGTAGCTGATAAAGTTCAAGAATTTAATAAAACTGTGATTTTAAAACTATAATCTGTAAAATAATAATAATAATAATAATAATAATAATAACAACAACAACAACAATAATAATAATAATAACAACAACAATAATAATAATAATAATAACAACAACAACAACAATAATAATAATAATAATAACAACAATAACAACAACAACAATAATAATAACAACAACAATAATAATAATAATAATAACAACAACAAAACAACAATAATAATAATAATAACAACAACAACAACAACAACAATAATAATAATAATAACAATAACAATAACAACAACAAAACAACAATAATAATAATAATAACAACAACAACAACAACAAACAACAATAATAATAATAATAACAACAACAACAACAAAACAACAACAACAATAATAATAATAATAATAATAATAATAATAATAATAATAATAATAATAAT
>JAOVVF010000030.1:9242874-9257789 GCA_028565595.1 Duopalatinus emarginatus | reverse complement strand
CAACAACAAAACAACAACAACAATAATAATAATAATAATAATAATAATAATAATAATAATAATAATAATAATAATAAACATTTCTTTTATTTCCAGTTGTTTATTTTTCAGTGTGTCCAGGACCTAGAAGCAGGACATCCTCCTTGACCAGAACCATTTAATCTAAATACAGAAACATTTGGAGCACTAAACAGATAATTACTTCTGTATTCCACCCTGTATACAACCGACCAACTCTAATGCTGAGTAATCTACACAGCTTTGGATCTTATCATCTTTATTTTTCCCAGTTGTTTTTTTTCTCCTTTTTTTTCTATTTTAAAATCCTCAGATTATTTACATGTGGCCAGAGCGGAAAGACAAACCGCCAGCGCTTCTATCTTTCTACTCACAGTGAAAAACACAACACCGCTCACATGATCTCGCCAAGCTCGATCGCTGGAGAAATTCTTTATTTATTTTAATAAAAAACATTGTTTTGCTTTTAACAGTAATAATCAGAAACAGTGAAGCCTTTTCAGAATGTAACACTGTATTACACTGTACACTTTGTTAATGATTCTTATCACAGTCGAACACCACCTCATTATCCTCATATTCAGACCATGTCTTCTCCTCATAGAAGCTTTTGTTTTTATCATATCACCTAAAACATCTGTCAAATAAATATTCATCATTTGGATGCGTTAATGAAACTTCCTTCATTAAATAAACAAACAAATAAACAAACAAACAAATAAATAAATAAATGTGAAATTCTGGTTTCTGATCTGGAAGCTGTCTCATATCTAAGTTTGTATATGTAAACAGGTCACTTGCCAAATACAATGTATGGACAATTTTATACTCAAAAGGCATGTCCTGACTTTTCTAGATGTATTATTTAAACATAATAAAATAAATAAATAAACAAACAAATAAATGAGTAAATAAATAATTAAAATAAATAAATAAATAAATGTTTTGTTTTGGGGGTTTTTCCAAAAATAAAAAAATCTAAAGTTTTCTTCTTCAGGTTAGTGTTAGTGTTAGGTTTAGTGATAGACATAGCATCTATTAGCTGCACTGATCATTATGTCTATGGAAAGCCCCGACATACATGGTGAAACCAACATGAATATGTGTGCATGTGTGTGTCTGTTTTTATATCTTGCTAAGAATCAAAAATCCACATGGCTGGTCCCCATGAGGAATGTATTTTTTTCCTTAAAAAAAAAAATTAATAACAATTGTTTTAAATAAAATAATTTAAAAAATATAGACTTTACATTATTTAGCTGCATTAATAATAATATCAATGGAAGTTCCTCACAAGAATAGCAAAACTGTGTGTGTGTGTGTGTGTGTGCATGCACATGTGACTGTATTTCCCCATCTGATTCCACATTAATTCATATGACACAAAAGTCCAAAAAAAGAATTGTGAAATACACAGAACATATTCAGCTCCACTGTGTCAGTAGTAAATGTCCTCAGTGGACATCTGATGTGATCTCTTAGTAGAAGCAAGACAAACAGAGTGATACAAACACACCGGCTAACAAGAAAAATCGAGAGCAGGGACGAGGGACAGGTGTGGACACTCATCGGGGGGTGTGTTCAGGGTGGAGGAAGAGGGAAAACAGACTGCCCTCCATACCCTGCTGTTATCCCCGATAGCTCTACGGCTAGTTAGTAAGATAGTAAACTAGCCTGCGTTAGTCACACATCTCACAAGTGCGATGTCAGTAACTGAGTCTGGATTCACTTAGACATGTTATTAGTGTTTTATTGAACCGAACAAAACAAGCCAGGCATAACAACTTAAACTAATTTCATCAATATTAACATTAGCCAACTTATCTTACTAGCTTAGCCACACATGCTCTGGGTCCATGTCCGTTTGTTTTTTATCTGTAAAGCCGTGAAGGTTATTCAGGCACAAAATAGAGATGAGGAGGTGATTTTTCCTGTAATAGACTCATATACACAAGCCTCCCACAATGATTTGTATACAGATGTACTGACAAAGTCACAATTTGAAATGAATTAATGCATCTTAAAGTTTACATTTACACAGTATTTTAATTCAAAAACCACACACACACACACACACACACACACACACACACACAGACCGAGAGAGAGAGAAAGAAAAAGAGAAAGAGAGAGAAAGAGAGAGAGAGAGAGAGAAAGAAAAAGAGCGAGACAGAGAGAGAGAGAGAGAGAGAGACAGAGAGAGAAAGAGAGAGAGAGAAAGAGAAAGAGAGAGAATGAAACATGGCTTGTTCCTGAAAGCGGTTTTGGTTTTCACAATTTCACTTTGGAAGGAGAGACTGTAGTTTCTCAGTAGGTCGCATGTCCACCTCACAGCTTCAGGGTCTCCAGGTTGATCCTGAGCTCCTGTTACTGTCTGTGTAGCGTTTCGCATTTTCTCCACATGTCTGCGTGGGATTCTTCAGGTTCTCTGCTTTCCTCCAACCTCCCACAAAACATGCCTGTAGGTGGATTAGCGATGCTAAATTGCTTCTCTAAATCATATTTTCTATAATTGTGAATTGGTGTCTGAATGTGACGTCTGTGCCAGGGTGGATTCTTGTGCCTTGCGCCTCCCGTTTCCTTGGACAGGATGTGGATCAGCACTGACACGTGGAAACCGGAGACGATTGAGGGTAGAAGTTTGGAGCAAGTCTTTGGAAGTATATAAGCATTATTCTTTCAAAGTCAGTTATTTTGTCTTTAAGGCACTGATTACACTAAGACATAGGGGGAAAAGCCTTCGCTCTATCCTAATGATGTCTCAGCCATGTGTGTCTAAGAGCCCAGGACAGTAGTATACTGTCTGTCACTGGGCAATCATAGGAAAACTAGATAGTGAAGAGCATCTTTGAGGTCATGCATGTGGAAGTGGGTGGAGAGCAATTTCCTCTGAGTTTGTTACTCTCTGCCCTGACATGGATAAGAAGTAGAGTTGTGGTTAGTTTGTGTATACATACATGTACATATAATATATAAAGACAGTAAATAGAAAACAGAATTTTAGGCTGTGCCCGAAATGGCGTACCCCCATACAAGTTAATATGAAAACCTAGTATGTGACACGACATACTGCGTCCGAATGCCTAGTACGTAACAGGTAGTATGCTAAAGGTACCTGGATCTCCTACTAGGTCGGGAAAGATTTTCTAGGACACTCCTCCAGCATACATTTCCCATAATTCACTGCGAGTGAACTGAGAGGCCATTTTATCTGTAAACAAGATGGAGAGAGTTTGAGATTATCTGTGTAGGCTGAGCTGAGGTAACATTGTGAATTACAAACCAAATTTAAAATTAATTAAAATTGAAACTGTAAATAGTTGTGTGGGATTCAAATGGTGTTACGTCTTGGGTCAAAGGTTGTTGGATGGTGGATCGAGTGTGTCCAAGGTGGTGTGCACACTACACGCTCGCATACTAGAAGTGTATACTAGTTTAGCAGTTAAGCAGTATGTAGACGCTCCACACTAGTAGGTAGTATTAAAGTATGACATATCAGATGCAGCCTTAGTCTTAGTATTAGATTTGCAGTAATGAATATAAATCCATGGCAATTAGGCAGCGAGTGAGCATTCAGTTTTCAAATCTTATGTGCTGGAAGCAAAAAAAAATGGGCAAAGGGCCAAAATGCCGGGGTCAGAGTCTCTGCAAAACAGCAGGTCTTGTGGCATGACCCAATATGCAGTGGTTAATACCTACCAAAAGTGGTCCAAGGAAGGACAACCAGTGAACCAGCAACAGGATTATTGGCACCCAAGGCTCACTGATGTGTGCGGACTGTGTAGGCTAGCCAGTGTGGTCCGATGTGACAGAAGTTCACTAATGTCTTGGTGACAGATACCACAGCACACCTTCAGACATGTTGTGGATGCCATGCCATGACAGATCAGAGCTGTTTGACAGCTGATTAGGCAGGTAGTTTTAATGTTATGGCTGATCAGTGGATATTTCACATATACTACTGAATTTTTTTTTTCTTTTTTAATATTAGCTTCTTACTGAAAAGTTGAAATGACCTCAAAACCTGTTATTCCACTATTGTCCAATTCAGTAGGTTTTAAACACTTTTCTTATTATAAGTAAAATGCATAAAAAATGTAAGTACAAATTGAATAACTTTAAATTATAAACAGGCAAATTATATACTTATACTAAACTCATAATATACTATACTATACATATTATAATCACATTTTCTGTGTCACCCAGATGAGGATAGTTTCCCTCATGAATCTGGTTCCTCTTGTCATCTCGGGGAGTTTTTCTTGCCACTGTAGCCACCGGCTTCTCTTTATCAGGGATAAAATTTCTGTAAATGTGTAACCCATTCTGTTATTTCTATAAAGCTGCTTTGTGACCATTTATGCCCACTGTTAAAAGAGCGCTCCAAATAAAACTACTGAATTAAATTAAATTATAGTATATATTCATACTCATACATAGAACCATTGTCATTGATATAATATAGTGGCAACATGTTATTTTTACTCACTTCAGTAAAAGGCATCATGAAGTGCTGATCTGAATGTGTAGTTATGATCAGTTGAACAATTAGAAGATGTTTGGATTTTTGAGGTTATTACATTATTTCATACCAAAACTAAAACACACTAGATGTATTGTTTATTCTCTTTAGCTGGATTGATTTCTTTCAGTGTTTTCTTCACAACAACTGCAGACAAGGTCAGTTCCAGTTTCCTACCTCATGTTGACCCTGAACTGTTAAATAAAATGTATTAAAGTGCAGCAATGTTAGCCAACATTTTTATTTTATATCAAGCCTTCCTGAAAGAATGTGTTTTTCTACATCTACCTCATACACAAGCAGGTCTAAACTTTCAGCCTCAACTATATTCATTTTATTCTTAGCTTCTAACTTGGGTTCTTGGATAACTGTAGTTTCCTGCATGCTGAATGACTGTTATATAAATTACGTCTGCATAAATTGGGGTGTGTTTTATGTAAATGAGGTGCATATGAGAACAAACACGGGCGTGTCGTATGCATATGACATGGAAATAAGACAGTATTGGGCAGGAAACTTGTTTCCACACAGCTGAAGTGGATTCATTAATTGCACTTGGGTCATCTCTCAGTTTGATGTCTCATGAATGTCTTATTGATTTCCCTGAATTACACATAGACTCATTTATACATAATACTTCAAATATTAGTTTGTTTCTCATGAACACTAGTCTTGTGCAGGCTTTAAGTTACAGTACGAGTCTAATCAATGACATATACTGTGAATATGCAGTATATAAGGGTCAGTCAGTCAGTCGTTGTTTAATCTGCTTCGCCTGTCATGGTCATGGTTTGTCCAGAGCTCACCTCATTGTGCGCACACAGGTTACACATTTACATTTACATTTACAGCATTTGGCAGACGCTCTTATCCAGAGTGACTTACAAGGTTACTGGTATTACAGGTAGGCCAACGTAGTGTTAGGAGTCTTGCCCAAGGACCCTTTTTGGTGTAGCACAGACTGGCTGCCCAGATCAGGAATTGAACCCAGGTCTCTTACATGGGAGCCAATGATGTTCCCACTGTACCACACCAACCACACACAGGGTACCACACGCACACACACATTTACTCAAACACTCACACCTAGGGCAATTTAGCACATCCAATTCGCTTCACGTGTGTGTTTTTCGGGAGGTGGGATGAAACCGGAGTAGGGTGACAGGATGCCCCAGTTCTCACTGAGTGAAAGGCAGACAAACACCCTGAATAGGTCACCAGTCCATCCCAGGGCAGACAGACTCACACCTAGGTGTGAGTTAGTATCTAATATTTAGTATCATTCACCTCACTGCATGTCTTTGGACTGTAAGAGCGAAACGCAGCTCCTGAATGAAACACAGAGGGAACATACAAACCTCCACAAAGAAAGGGACCTGGATACCTGGCTGGGGAATTAAACCCAGACCCTTCCTGCTGTGAGGCAATAGCCATACCCACTGCGCTACTGCTCTGCAATGCCAGAATAATTATTTCTATACACAATGTGTGTTTTTAGTTTGTTTCGTTCTCTTTCTGGGGCTCCAGTAGATTTTTTCTGTTGTTACCAGGTTAAGTTTTGGCATTGTCAGGATAATAGGACGTGACTATGAAGAACATGCAGCCATATATATACCAGTGTGTTCACACATAAACTAAAACCTTGAACTTATCTGGACATTACCCTGAGGAGCTGTATATGAGAACACAAACGTCCCAATCAGACTTTACCCTGCCAGCTCTCTGGTACTCTCTGTGTAATGTCTGATTGAGAACAGTGAGCGAGGAGGCGTGTTGGAGAGCGAGTGAGAACAGGGAGTGAGTGGGCATGTTGATGACGTTTTTATCATGTGACTGGCGTGAAAGCGGACGGAAGAAAACAAACATCCGTTAGTGAAAAAGATCATTTACACGAAGGCTCTAATAAAAATGTCTGTCTGGAGAGATGAGGACATTGGGGGACTTCTGTTGGTGAGAATGCAGACACATTCGACGTACCGCAGGAGACGACGTTGTTTATGACCAAACTACTGCAGTCATTTCTGGAGCGTATTGTTAGCGTCATGTCCTCTGGCTCCTGTATGATCTACCCAGACACCACACGTCACCTAAACTAAACTGAGAACTTGTCCAACATGCACAGTCTTCTGTTGTGTCCTGCATGTGTCAAAGGACAACTCCAGATAATGTGCAACCTGATTCTCCAAACATCCAAACACTGTCCGGAGTTCATATACAAGGGGCTTGTGTGTGTGTGTGTGTGTGTGTGTGTGTGTGTGTGTTCTATTTATGACCTGTTCTAGCTTACTCACTAGTGACAGATGGTGTCAAACAATCACAGCTCCTATTGTTGTCTTCTTTGAGTGTGTGTGTGTGTGTGTGTGTGTGTGTGTGTGTGCTTGGTAGTAATAGCCAACAGGTTTCACACAGGACAGAGGCCACTAGTTTTGGCACATAAACACACTTTTCATTTTTTATTTGAATATAAAAATCTCAACAGTAAGGTTGAGAAAAACCTTTAACACAGATCACTTGCTCATGATAAGATATAATAGTAATGTTTAAATTAGCTGTGGGTCAAACTGGATATATTGATATTGCACACAATTGTAAACCAACTAACGATGTGTTACAGAAAGTGTGCTATTTTATAAATCTACTAATCAACAGCTACTATATATAATCAAATATTAGATGTATTTAAATTATCCCAGAGAAACAACCTTGGAATATATGATAGCATGGAAAACCTCACTGAGATGATGAAGAAGAACCACTGAGAGGAACCAGACTCAAGGGGAAGCCTTCAGGATATTTCACAAATGTAGACCCATGTTCCATGTAAATACTGTCCACTGGTTGGTGTGGTACAGTGGTAACATCATTGGCTCCCATGTGAGAGAGAGAACCTGGGTTCAATTCCTGGTCTGGGCAGCCAGTCTGTGCTACACCAATAAGGGTCCTTGGGCAAGACTCCTAACACTACGTTGACCTACCTGTAGTACCAGTAACCTTGTAAGTCACGCTGGATAAGAGCGCCTGCCAAATGCCGTAAATGTAAATGTAAAATGTAAACATTTGTGGCATGTCATTTGTGTGGTTGGTGTGGTACAGTGGTAACATCACTGGGATCCCATGTGAGAAACCAGGGTTCGATTCCCGATCTGGGCAGCCAGTCTGTGCTACACCAACAAGGGTCCTTGGGCAAGACTCCTAACACTATGTTGGCCTACCTGTAATACTAATAACCTTGTAAGTAGCTCTGGATAAGAGCGTCTGCCAAATGCCGTAAATGTAAATGTATAACAACAACCATATACACCTGCACAATCCTTTACCTAACTCCACATGGACCTCTCTGGTGGCTAAGGTCGTACCTATCCACTGGCACCACTGATGCATGCTCAGTGCCACCATTTCCTTGTAGATTTTACACACAACTTCAATGATGCTATATTAACAGCTTATGACAGCTATACACTAGCAGACAGGAAATTTATTATAGTTAGAACACAAAGTCTGATTTTGTCGATACTTTCAAGTTTTCTTGTAACGACTGTTTATATGCAGTTTAAAGTCGAATTCATGGTTTCTACGCTGTCCATCATTATGGTGATTTTTACGCAGTTCATACGTGCTCATCGTCAACAGCAGTGAGTGATATTCAGTTGATGAGACTCTGAGCAGATGTAGGACATCAAGTTGGATCAGGTAAAGTCCAGAGAGCGGAAGGAGACAGGATTCAAGATCACTGATATCTTCAGGCTATCTCAGGTGTAGCACGTGTAGCTCGACCTAGTAGGAGGTGAAAAGAGAGGGTGAAGAATTTAACATATTATTTTAGCTATGCTCTTTTTATCTAATGGATGTAGGAAATGTATGTTGTACACAGAGCAAGCAGCATTAGCTATGACAGCATAAATACAAGGGAGAACCAGGAAGTAACACAGAAATTAGAGTGCCCTGGACAAAAAGATGCCAGACACTCCACCATCAACAAACCTGAGTAAACACTGTGTGGTACTGTGTGTGAGCCTTACAATATGTATGATGTATATTGTGTAAAACACTGTGTACCAACACTTACAGAGTAATGTGACTGTGCATCAGGGTGGAGAACAATAAAAAATTCATGGTCCGAAAACCACAGCATCCTAATATCCAAGCGTTCAGGAATTTCACACCATCAGCGTTTGTACATATTTTAAAGGATCACAGAATAAAATGTGAAAACCACAGCAACAACGTAGGTTAAAAGTGCAAGGATATTTGAATAGATTTGTTAATTGCTGTTAGCCTGCAGCAATGTTAAAATAGCATTTTTATGATTCCAGCTCTAAAAGGCTGGAAACCAAATTATAAGATTCTTTTGATATGTTTCAAGATGTCCTCTTCACCTAAAAATGATCTGGCACAGCATCACCAGCACTGATGTAGCAGGTCGGATTTCCTTATCATGCCATGGCACCAAACTGACTACTACACACATCTGACAGTAAATATGTAGGTGCTTTTGTGCTTCCTTTGTGTTACTAAAAGTTTTGGGTGACTATAATAATAATACAGACTCCCTAACGGTGTAGATTTGACCCAAACGGATCAGATCATCAGTAAAATTAGATGATATTCCTGCTATTTTTATACTCTTGACTATGCCTTATATCTGGAGATGCAAGATGTAGTAGAGAAAGTAAGAGTTTATGTGTGTAACAGTGCCATCTAACAACCTAGAGACCCTCAGACTACAGTCAGATACATTATACATCCTTCAATCCTTAGCCAGGATGTAGAGCAAAGCTAAAGAGATTGATTGCGAGTGCAGGAATGAGTGGGAGTGAACGGCTGAGGCTGTGAGCGAGCGGCTGAGTGAAGGCGTTGAAAGGGTCAGAGTGTATTCTGGGCCCTGGCTCTGGTTTAATTGTGCATTATTAAGTCACTCCTACAGCGCCTGCCTCCTGGTGCATGCTGATTAAAAATTGAAGGCTTTGCAATCCAGCCAGCCTCGGTTTGAGTCTCTCTCTCTCTCTCTCTCTCTCTCTCTCTCTCTCTCACTTTCTCTCTCTCATTTTCTGCTTTCTTCTATTCTGCTTCGCTCGTTTTCCTCTTCGCCTGCTCGCCCGTTAGTCGTCTCTGTCTCCCTTTGCTGTCTACCCATATAACTTCCACCCCCTTTCCCATCTCTCTCTCTCTCCTCTCTCAATCTCTCTGCCTCTCTCTTTCCCTTTCTCTGTGTCTCTCTCCTTGCTGTCAGGGAGTGTGGAGCGCTTGGAGACCCGTGGGAATGTTGCCATGGCAACGCCTGCCACTCAATCCCATCTCAGATGTAAATGACCTCGAATTTTATTAGTGCACAATTTCATCCTCTCATTACTTCCTCCCATTCTCTCTCTCTCTCTCTCTCTCTCTCTCTCACTTTCTCTCTCTCTCTCACACACACACACACTCACACACACATACACATGCACACACTCTATCTGTTTTTTCTTTCTTTCTTTCTCACTGCTTCTCAGCAACCCATAACATTCTCCATTATTATGATGATATGCAGATCTGCACTTTATTCTAAACCAAACGGCGCAGTATCATGAAATCTACATGTTTTATCCATATTCACCCCCTTATCATTGGGAATGAATAAGGGAAGTGTCTCAACATGGTTTATGTGATGTATGGTTTATGCATACACATTATTTAACAAAAAGCAAAAAAAGAATTATAAAAATGAATATACAAATATTATAATATTATAATAGTCATTATCCGAGTGAATCTTACTGGTTTATGGCTTCCAAGATGGCAGCCCAGTTCTGGACATAGACTAAAAGATAGACCCCCCTCACCCATTGCTGGGGTGTTCAGATATGTCATTGGATAGGCCTTGCATGTGACATTCCCCTGACCCGAATCAACTAAGAATAGCTAAGACTAATGCTCTGTTGTTCAAACTTTTTGATTTTTTGGACACCTGACCATCACAACCAAAGATTTAGTCCTTTCACTGATATAATTCTGCTGCTCGACTACTCAGTCTCACAACTGCAATCATGACCATGTTACACCTGTTCTGCGGGATCCTCACTGGCTCCATGTTAAATACTGGATTTAATTCAAGATTCTCCTACTTACCTACAAGGCTGTAAACAATCTCGCACCTCCTTATCTGTCTGATCTCCTTCGCTACAAACCTTCTCGCTCTCTCAGATCTTCCACTGCTGGGCTGTTGCATGTCCCGTCATCCAAACTTCCCGTCATCTTTCTCTACACTTTTCTAGACAATGGAACTCCCTCCCAGCTATGGTTAATCAATCTCCCTCTCTTTCCATATTCAAATCTAATCTTCAAACTCACCTCTTTTCTCTTGCCTATCAGCCTAACTTGCTTCTCTAGGTTCCCTGTAATAGTACTGTTGGGTTGATGTTTTCTCTGTAACTGATTAACCTGTATTGTTTGTGTGTTGAATGTTTCTATGTTACTATTTTTCTTTGTACCTGTGATTGTAAGTGCCTTTGGGTTTTAGAAACGTGCTATATAAGAATAGAGTATTATTATTATTATTATTATTATTATTATTATTATTATTATTATTATTATTATTATTATTTGCTCCACTCTTCTGGACAGACTTTCTACTAGATTCTGGAGTGTGTCTGTTGGTGGATTTGAGCTCATTCAGCCACAAGAGCCTTAGTGAGGTTCAGATACTGGTGTTAGGCGTTAGGTGAGAATGTCTGGGTTCTTGGTACATCCCAAAGGTGCTCAGTGGGGTTAGGGTAGGATACTCCAGTTCTTTCACTCCAGCCTTGGCAAACTTCAGTATTCAGTGGGCCTCCTGTTCCAGTGAAGGCTAATAGTAACACTACTGCATACAACTCCACCCTGTATAATTGTGTGCATGGAAACAATCATATGTGAAGAAGAACCACACAGGACTGTGATGATGATGTATGGTGGTGTGGTAGGTAGTGTTGTAGCCTCACAGTAAGTGGGACCTGGGCTTGATTCCCTGGTCAGGTGTACAGGGTCCTTTCTGTGTGGATTTTCCATGTTCTATCCCAAAACCTAGTGTATAGCTGCTTTGCTGCTCACTTCCTAACTAAGCACCTGCCTAAGTAGAGAGGATTCAAATTAAACTTTAGAAGGCACACATATTGAGACGCTCCAGTTAGACAGCGACTTGCTTACTAAGCTAACAGAGTTAGCCTAGGGTCATTTAAAGTAATGGGCTAAGGTGAAAAAATTAACCTTTATTTACAGAAACTGAATATATTATTACTGACAAACCCAAAACTAATACATTATAAAGTTAATGAGAATTACATACATTTGAAAATAATATCTGGCCGCATCACTTGCTGCTCTGCACCATATTAGAAATGCATATGACTGAAGTTGTAACGCAGTGAATGCTGGATTGCCTTCATGGCCGAGGCAGCACACTCAGAATACGCTATCTCAGAAGGCAGCATTTAGAGACATCGAAGAATTGAGACAGTCATCTCCTTGAGAGCATGTCTATGCATAGAGCTCACTAGGTTTCGAGACAGGCCCCCAGTGTCTGTGTGCGTTTCTCCCAAAGAGTGTTAGGACAGGTGGTTTTGATAATGAAGGAATGAATTTGGAGTGCTCAGTTTTACCTCACCCTAGTGTGAGTGGAATCATGATTCCAGGTGCTCTTTTTTTTTTTTTCTTTTCTCAGACAGCACAGCATTTTCTACTGTGAAATGAAAGGTTTACTTTAATTCAGTCGATGGGATCAGATAGTGAATCAATCAGACAAAAAAAACTTTTCAATAAACATTGGAATTCAAGCATGATTACATGTTTAAAGCGAGAACGAGGTATATGTTATGATGCTTTTTAAATAAAATCAGGTAGTTATTAGAGACCATTGCTGAGTAGTGTGGTGGGATTTTCTGTATTTATACTAAAAGTCAGTCTCCGCCATAATGAGCAGGTCCACTTATATTCTGTTTGACAAATACTGAGTCTCAAATACAGACAGACACAAATAAACACAAATCTCAGAGCATCTTGTGGATTATGAAATGAATTTTAAAGTCTCTAACAGTTTTTGCCTTTTCTACTCAAAAGAACATGATTCAAGAGGAAATCAGCTTATTCCTGTTTCCTGGTGGCCTGAAAATACTAATTAGTGTAAATGATAAGAATTCTTTTCTTTTTTGTTTTTCTTTTTTTTTTTTTTGGGGGGGGGGGGTGTTGGGGTGATGTGTGATTTTTTAGGTAATAAAAATACTTGGACATATGCAGATGTTTGTGTAAAGCCTAAAGTATGTTTCCAAAGAACTCTTTATTATAAACAACCTCTTCAACCATTTAGACAGTGTATACAGCTGTGTGCTGGATGGTTCTGTTATATTTAAACTACATCCTCATATTATCTATGTTGCTGTAAAACCAAGTACATTAAATTCATGTTAACTTATAACTAATGGCCCTGAAAAATAATAATAATAATAATGTGGCTGAACAAATATACACACCCACCCTTAAACTAGTACGTTGGTGAAGCACTTTTTTTATTTGAGCAGAATTCAGTTTTTTTGGGTAGGAGTCTGTCAGCATGACACATCTTGACCTGGCAATCTTTGCCCACTCTTTATAAATCAGACATTGCAAGGGCAAATCCTGCCTTTTTTTAGGCAACTGACCAATACTGTTTATAAATCCCTCCACTTTGACTAAAGCCTGAGTTTCAGAAAAACAGCCCCAAAGTGTTCTTTTGGTGATGCCGAGTGTTGTTTTTGCATCCAACATACCTATTTGATAATGTCACTGTTGTGCCATATTCATGATCTTCACTGTGATTCATTGTATATCTTCCTTTCAATGATGAGGTCGCTTTAATATTTTGTAAGCTCTTTGTTGACCAATGATGCAACCACATTACTGTCAGTTACCTTCTAGAACAGCTGAACTTTACATGGTATTAATCAGAGTTACTGATGGCAGGTGTGTACTGACTACTACTGACATGAGTTTGAATGTGAACACAGTCACATCCAATAGCCATGTTATTACAAGTTTTGTTTTATTATTTTTATTTTATTTTTATTTTTTTTATTATATTGTGCATATTATAGTTTACATTAAAGTCAGAAAAAGTTCTAAAATTATTTATGTTGGTGACCCTGGTATTTTAACAGGGGTGTAAAGACTTTTTATATCCTCTGTGTGTATCTATCAGTAGGAAAGCGTTATCTCAAATATTATTTATCAAATCATGCTGCTTTATTTATTTATTTATTTATTGTAGAAACCCAAATGTGCACAACAAGAACTGGTGCACACAAATATTAAATTCCAAAAGTGTAAAATTAAGTAATAATGTTTTAAACATCATCAGAACTTATTGCAGTCTCATCTGACCCAACATGGACATGGACAATCTACAAAACACCGTAACGGACAGATGTAAAAACCATGAATTAGATTACAGACTTTATTTTTCTAGCTAGCTGCACTTTTATTTATAAATGCACTGTCTGTGTCACCCAGATCAGTCTGGTTTCTATCAAGGTTTTTTCTTTTGTTATCTCAGGGAGTTTTTCCTTGTCACTGTCGCCACTGGCTTCTCATCAGGGAAAGAAATTCAAAAAATTCTATAAATGTATAACCCTTTTCATTATTTCTGTAAAGCTGCTTTGGGACAATGTCTATTGTTAAAAGCGCTATACAAATAACATTGAATTGAATTGAATAAAATTGAATTAAACCTTATAACAGCTGATAACAAGATAATAGCAAAAAACTCCCCAAATACACACCCAAGCCCACACATACATGCACACACACACACACACACACACACACACACACACACACACACACAAGTGTATAATCCTATAATGCCACCTGTCAAAGAGGTGTGTTATACGTATCCTCGGAAAGTGACCTGTCCCTTTTATGAAGTTGATGTACTGGAAGTTAGTAAAATCTTTAGTAAGGATCTGAACAATTTTTGCCATGTTGTGATGACCAAGTCAGAGCATCTCCCAAACAGCAGGTCATGTGATGTGTTCCCAGTATACAGTGGTTAGTGCCTACCAAAAATGGTTCAAGAAAGGACAATTGGTGAACCAGTCAAAGCGTCGTGGGTGGTCAAGGCACACTGATGCGCGTGGGTTAGCCCATCTGGTCCGATCCCACAAAAGAGCTATTGAAGCACAATTTGATAAAAAAATGAAGGCTGGCTATGAATGAAAGGTGTCAGAACACACAGTGCATTGCAGCGTGGTCAGAGTGCCTATGCTGACCCATGTCTTGGAGTGCCTCCAATGCGCTTGTGAGCGTCAGAACTGCACTATGGAGGAGTTGAAGAAGGTAGTCTGATCTGATGAATCATGATTTTTGTTTATATTATGTGGAAGATTGA
>JAOVVF010000030.1:9217318-9237318 GCA_028565595.1 Duopalatinus emarginatus | reverse complement strand
TTGTCTGTAGTAAAGGTCATGTTAGATCCAGAAAATAGTGTGCACAAAGCAAGACTAGATAAGCTGCCAGTCTATTGCAACATATTTCAACTTACTACATAATGTTTATGTCTTATACTTGAAGTAGGCTGGATTATTAGCATTGCCTTTTCCCTGTGCTTTAATCATATTCTTATAAATTCCAAACCACCATGTCGTGTAGGGAGACGACATAGTCGGCTTTGCATAACCACTTACGGCACCGTCCATTTGGCACCAATGAGATACAGATATTTTTTTTTTCAAAAAACTTTTCTAGTCAACTTGACTCATCAGGACAGCAAAGTAATGTTGTCTATCACGTTTTCTTCATCAGTGCTGTGGCCTCAGTGTGATAACGCAGAAGTAGAATAGCCATGACATGATCATCTACATTCCAATATTTATGAACAGATGTGTTTCTGCGGAGTCTAGAAGATATAATAAAAGCTAGAACAGTTTTGACTGAAGCACACAACAAGTCTGTGATTAGTCGTGCACTTTGGGTCAAACAGTAATTTGTATATTAAACGAAAATTTAAAAAAACAGCACACAACCTGTCGGATATTTTTTAAAAGTAGGGAGGAAGGAGAAAACACTGAATAAGGAAGCAGTTCTGTGTGTTTATGTTGAAAAGGTGAACCGGTTCAGCCAGTATGTCCTCAGTGCAAGTTAGCATTTGCACGTAAACTGTATTGTGTGTGTTTGCGTGTGTGTGTGTGTGTGTGTGTGTGTGTGTGTGGCTCTGTAGCATGCATTTTTTACTGATCCTGTAACATTGCATTTTATTGATATTAAATTTTAGTGATCCTTGTGTGTGTGTGTGTGTGTGGTCTATTTATCCATAATCGTTTACATTGTTCATGTCATATGTCATTCATTTATTTCTCATAGGTTCATGTTCAGTAACGTTAGGTGTGTGTGTGTGTGTGTGTGTGTGTGTTTGTGCTCAAACATACATGTGCAGCTCATTACACTAGACAAACTGTATATGTGTAGATAAGAGACGCACACAAACAGGCTTCAATTCTGTTTCTCCTTCACACCAAAAGGTGGAGAGAAAGACTACAGAAAGAGAACGTTGTCTTCCCTCACCCCTTCCTCTGCTTTTCTCCTCCTCCTCCTCCTCTTCCTCCTCCTCCTCCTCCTCCTCCCAGGCTCGCTGCAATATTTCACTGCACCCGCTGCTACTCTTCCAGGCCATTAGGGGCATGCTATACTGACACTTCACAGTCCAGCCGATATAAATAGATTTGCTTGTACTCTCTCATGCATTTTCCTTTTCTACCCCCTACAGATTGCTTGTCAGAACATTACGGAACCGGAATTACAAGCACGGCTCGAGAACATATGAGGTTCCGCCTCATATTCTCCTTTCTTCTTTCTCTCGCCTGGCCCCCAGTGTGGCTGGGAAATAGATAAGGGAAAATATTTTGGGCATGAAATCATTTTTTAAATGATTCTGGGTCACAGTCTGTGAGCCAAACGTTACGGGCGCAGGATATTCCGTCGTCCTCTGGGTTGTGTGTCTGTGGTCGAAAAGAGCTGGAAGGGGGGGGGGGGGGGGGGGAGGGGGGGGGGGCAAAAAAGTTGAGGAGCAAAAAGGGCAAGCTAGCAGCATCTAGTGAGAGAACCAGACAAAAGCAGACGCTGCAAAATGCCTTTCTGCTTGTGTGCATGAGCGCACGTACAAGCGCACACACACACACACACAACCCTCCCTCCCTCTCCCCTTTCCATTTCTTTGCTCGTGTTCTTTGCTCTGACTAATGCGCAGAGCTACAGAGGAGTTGGGAAACTTTTCTGTCTTTGCCTTTGTCCCTTGTTCCCTCTTTTGCAGAACATAAATGCAAAGTCTGACACTCATTTCTTCACACCCTATTAGCTAGACGCCAAATGAAATCTGGTGCAGATTAGCCGTTTGTAATTTCAGTACGGCAAAAAAAATGGCACTTTTTATATGTAGACTCAGAAAAGAGGATTCGTCAGTGGTTCAGTGGACGTTCTTAGTGTTTAATGTAAAGTGTTTAGTGTTTATAATTCATTATTCATGTGCCGCAACATATACGCTGTGATCAACCCGAACAACCGTTATAACGTTAACTCGGAATGGGACTAAGTTTCTGAAGGCTGATGTCATCAGTTAAGAGTCATTGCTGATCCTATTTCAGCTCTCTCACAGTCTCTGAACAACAACCACAACAGAAGAGCAGCTGAGCCACTATGAGTCTCTGCCTTTCTCTCTAACCTCTCCATTTTCTCTAGCATTCTCGCCAATGTTTTCAGCAGCTCACAGATGCAGCGTGTACACTATTATTCATCCCTCGTTTTGCCTCTGTTTGGGTGTGAGTCTGGAGCTAATTAAATTGGCTAAATAATTGAATAACTTCTCAGTAAAGAGTGGTAAATATACAGTACTGGGTGGAAGTCTTAGGCACATGTGAAGCTGTATAAAATCTTAAATACTAGTCCTACATTAGCTGATTAGTTTTACTGGGCATCTCGGAGAACCAGCTACGGCTCTTATGGAGTCCGAAATGGTCCACTTAAACAGTATATACTAGATTCAATCCTGTGCACACTGCTTGACTGATAAAGCAGTAGGCTGTTTCAGTATGTGAGAGTGCAGTTCACACACATCTCAGACTACCTCTGCCATCTTACCAACGTCACATGACAAGTTATGTCGATAACAACATAAAAATTTAGACAAAATTTGTGTCATTCCACACAACGCTACATATAACATCACATGGGGTCGGACATAATCATAATATTATTCATTTTTCTGTTATTTCTGTTACCTTTCTGTCGTCATTTTTCTTTTTCAGCTTTAAATGTCTGCATAGCTCGAGTTATATAATTATGGGATAGATTATCGGACCACAGTGTGCTGTCTTCTCATACTTCAAAATGGCTGCCAATGGAATGCGTCATCTGGGGACTTTTTGTCTACAGTTTAATAAATACTATGTATTCAAACACACCACATGTTTCAAACACATCACATACTGCTTTTGCGAAGTGTTCGGTATGAAAGTGTGTGATTTCAGACACAGCCTCGACTTGCTGCTCCTTCTTCTTCTTCTCCAAAAACCCAGCAGCCTTTATTGTTTTATTTTATTTAGTTTTGAAAAGTGGTCTCTTATATGATATGTTGCTTTCTTTACTGACATACAAACATCTTTTTTTTCTTCTGTTTGATTCCATTTTTGTCATGTCACTGAACATCTGCCTCTTCCTGAACTGTGTTTTTTTTTGTGTTTAGTAAAACTGTTTTTTATTTACAGCTATCAAAACTTTAGGTTTTTATTTATTTACAACACTAGATCAGATTATTATAATGGACTAAATAAGTGAAAGATTTGCCTGCTGTGCTTGCACACAGAGCAATGTGACCTCCGCATTTAACCCACCCATGCAGTAAAGACACTTGCCCGGGGAGGGATAGGGGGCAGCCCCAAACCACAGCACTCGGGGAGCAGTCGTGGAGTTAGGTGCCTTGCTCAAGAGCACTTCAGTCATGTCTTGCCCTGTGTGATCAAACCCAGGACCTTCCGGTCACAAGACCAGTTCCATAACCACTAGGCCATAGCTGTAGGTCAGTACCTAAGTTGTTAAGTGTACTGAATATGAACTACCAGATGCAGAACCACTTGACTCATGACTGTTGGCAATGAATGGTTTGGATTTTCCAGATTATTGGGAACTCAGTGGTTAAAGTTCTGATCAGAAAGCTAAGAGTGCTTGAATCCCAGGACTGCCACTGTTAGCTCTTTAAACATGAGTTTGGACTGTATTTTTTAGCTTTTATCCAAAACCCCATTAAAGTGCTGAAAGTAAATATAATATATCGTCCAATGCCTCAAAATAAAAATTGTGATTTATCAGGGCTGAATTTGAAAAGAGTATAACTGGCACACTGTGAATAAATTATCACTGAACATCATCAAACCAACCATCAAACCACCACCACCCACTATACCACTCTGACTGCACTGTTGAAAAATGTTATTATTCATATATGATTGTTGTTTTTTTTTGTTATGTCCACTAAAACACACATTTCAATCTCAAGGCATTGAAAACGGAGTGAACTAATACTCCTCTGTATATGTAATCAACATTTCTAGTTGATTGATTATGGTCCAACCCTGGTCCTGAAGTACCACATGTCTGGCATATCCCAATTATTTTTATAGCATATGTCTGCTCTAACACACCCACTTCTACTCAAGATGAGCTGATTAGTTGGATCTGATGTGTCAGAAGTAAGGAAAGGGTTGCTGTAGGACCAGGGTTGTTCAGGGTTGAGAACTTTAAATATATTCATGTTATAGTTATTGATTCAATTCTTTTTTATTTTTGTGAGGTTAAACATGAAATATCAGAAGCAACAACACTATTTTTCACAAAGACCTCAAACATTTTTTCATACATGTCTGTAGTTTTTGGTTTGAACCCAGTAATTGAGCCTGCTGAGTCACCAGTGTTCATATATTGAGAAATAGTAAAAGAAAAGCCTCGAATAAAAAGGCTCAACTGTTCAAAATGGCAACTATTGAACTCGATCAGATTGGATCCCATGTGAAAGTGTTGGAACCAGTGCAGCGTGTCAGCACATGCAGTACAGGTCTGTTCTTCATCACTTACAGGAACCAATCAAACCAATAATTCTGCACAAAAGGAAGCAATAGTAAATATAGATATTATTCAGAGAAACTGGGTGGAAGACGGTTCAGAGAACTGAGACAGACACACACACACACACACAGAGAGAGAGAGAGAGAGAGAGAGAGAGAGAGAGAGAGAGAGAGAGAGATTTTTACAAGCTGGGGGACTGGAAAGAATTAAAAACAAGCCTGGAGTTAGATTTATTTACCAAAAGCCAGACAAATTATTACATATTTAGCAGTTTTGCATGTTTTCCATCTACTGGCTAACTAGTTACTTTGCTTGTTAGCAGTTTTGAAATTCACATGTTAGGAAGAAAAAATCATTAAAACCCAGCCTTGGTGTTGGAATGAGCTTCTCCTCCTCATCTGAACAGACTTATCTCTTTGTTCCTTCAGACACAACAGACTCTTCAGTCAGTAACACATTGCTCTTGTGTCTGCATTACATCTGTATTACTTCTTAGTTCTCTGAGTTTTCCCTCAGCTTACTGTTACATATAATCTGCAGGTCTGAAGCTCCTCTAATACAGCATTAGGCTCTAGTTTTACTTGCCATTAATCTTTGCATGGATGTTAAGTTCCTGTGGATTTGAGGAGTGTTATATATAACTAAATGCAATTTTAGTGCCTCAATCTAAATTAAAAAAAAGAATGTGGAAATACATGGTGCCAGAAAAACTGATAAACCAGTCTACTACTAGGTAAGTCACCCACGGGGCGTGGACTCCATGAGTGTACTACGTATTTTTGTAGGCAATAAACACCATACCTCCTGCAGAACAGTTCACAATTCTGTTGTAGTCTGAGGTGTACGATTTCTGTGTTCCACAGTGCGTTGCATGGCATCCCAGACATGTTTAACAATACCAAGACCCCAAACTCAGATGAGTGGTTGGTGTAGTACAGTGGTAACATCATTGGCTCCCATGTTAGAGACCTGGGTTTGATTCCTGGTCTGGGCAGCCAGTCTGTGCTACACCAATAAGGGTCCTTGGGCAAGACTCCTAACACAACTTTATCCTACCTATAATACCAACAACCTTGTAAGGTGCTCTGGATAAGAGTGTCTGCCAAATGCCATAAATGTAAATGTTCCTCCAACCATAATTTGGTTTCTCTAGCGTGTGGTGGTGCATTGTCCTGTTGGATGAGGCCAAACCTATCAGAATAAATGCAGCACATGAACAGGTGTAACTCATCAGAAAGGAGGCACACATAGAGTTCACCTGTCAGAGACATTTGTAGATCTACCAGGGGTCCCATGCAATGCCAGCTAAAAAAACCTACACCATTATGTAGCCATCAACAATCTGTAAGATTTTTCAGTCTGTACCAGTTTTTCTAGTTTTTCAGTGTACACCCTTATTGGGAAACAGGTCCATGACAGGGCAGCATGCACACACATTCACACATGGGTCTATTTAGCACAGCCAGTCCTCTTGCTGGTGTGCTTTTGAGAGATCGGCAGAAACCAGAGAAATTAAAGGACTTCCATTCAGATCTAGTACTGAGCTCCAGATTGAAGCAGGGACTCTGGAGCTGTGAGGTGATAGTGCTGCTGTGCTGCCTACAAAAATTTCAACTAAATTAATTATTTAAAACAAGTTTCATTAGCCAAGTTTGCTAGCTTTATTATACATTAAATTGTTCATTAAAACCTAACTTGTCGCAGATTAAGTTGCCTAACTGACCAGGAAAATCATGCAATACCTGCAGCTTAGCAAGTGTACTGTACATCTATACATGTCTATTAGATATTAAATAGAATTTTGTTTAAACACATACTAGTATAACTTGAATAAAAAATAATACGGTTTAGCGGTGAACAGGGACCGTTTGTACATGGCATGTAATCTCTCGGACTGATGATTAAACACTGAGTCCACTGCATCCAGATTGAACACACTGAACTGAGTGTGTTTGTCAGACAGGGTGAATGAGTTCACCGAGTCCTGTGTCTAGCAGTCACACACAGTACGTCCTGGAGAAGTGTGAGAATGGTAACACTTACACACAGAAATCAAGATACATAAAAAACACACACATATGTGTTTGGTAGCATGATGAATTTTTGTGGAGATGCCAAATCATAAAAAAAATGTCATATATTAATTTTCTTTTTTAAAGAGTGTTAATATTGCATGTTATTATACAAGCTAAGAAAAGATTGCATTGCAATGAATTATATAAACGATCAGAGTAAAATGTATACACACATACATACACACAGAGAGAGAGAGAGAGAGAGAGAGAGAGAGGGAGAGAGAGAGAGAAACAGAGGGAGAGAGAGAGAGGGGGGGGAGATGGGGACAAATTAAAGGGGAAAAAAGAAAAGTAGCTGTAATGCTTTGGGGAGTGTTTTATTAATTTTCCTTGTGTGGTTGAAGCAAATCGATAAAACGTTTTTTTTTCTAACTGATCACTTTTATTATGTTTTATAATAAAACATTTCTATCCTAATGGTCATGGTCTCTTCCAGGATGACTCCTCCCCCACCCACAGGGCACAAGTGGTCAGTGAACGGTTTGATGAAAGTAAAAGTGATGTGAATCATATCGCCTCACAGCAAGAACAGTCTGGGTTTGATTCCCTGGTCAGATGGTCGGGGTCCTTACTCTGTGGAGTTTCCATGTTCTTGCTGTGTCTGTCTGGGTTTCCTCCAGGTAAACTGGAGATACTAATTTGCTCCTAGGCACAACTGTGTGTGTCTGTGTGTCTGCCCTGTGATGGACTGGTGACCTGTCCATGGTGTTTCCTGCTTTCCACCCAATGAATGCTGGGATAGACTTCAGCAACCCCATGCAGAACACGGGGAAACTTGAATTTGTTGGATGCACTTGATATAATATATAAACTCAACCTACTAATTAAAGTTTGATTCACATTCTTATATTTGTTCAGAGAACTAGTAATTAGTTGGCTATTTACAGTGCATTACTCTTTTACTGTAAATACTGTAGTTAATAAAGTTGTGCTACAGAGCGTGGGTTAATATTTAATTCGTGAGACCACATTCATATATATTTACATGACAGCCAACCATATTACCCTTACTTATTCAAATTCCTACAAATCTGTAATGAGGTTAGGATGAGCTGCAGAGTTCATTGTTGTGGTGCTTATGGTCATAAACTGTGCAGGAATACATTATAAATAATCAAAACATCCAGCCAAAACATTTTTCTTTTAACTTCTGGTAACATAAATTGGTAAATTTTGTATTAGCTGTTCAGTAGATAAATAGCTATCAGCATAGCAACCAGCCTAGTAACACAGACTGCTTAGCAGCCATCATTACTTACATATTCACACAGACACGCAGTTAAGAACAACCCTAGACGTAACCTAGTGTAACATTAGTATCTATATTCCTGCTTTAACTTCAATGCTGTTGTTGGGTTGGACATGTGTGTTTGAATTTGCTTCATAAGCTTTTTTTTTTTTTTTTACATCTAACCTGAACCTTCGCATTGCCCTGCAGTGTAGTGAACATGGGTGATGCTTCTGTCACATTCGGTTACACCCACCCCCTCATACATACACACAATATATAACATATACCCACTCTGGAGCCTCATGATGGACACCTGCCACACTTCAGCACCCCCTTGTGTGACCGTAAAACCTCTCCCCCACCTGGCTCTGTTGCAGCAGCGCTCGACACGTCAGTTCCTCTTTGAAAACAGCACCAGATCTCCGTCTCCTGGGAGACACAACCAAATGGATCAATACATGTCATCATTTTTTTCCTCGGTGGCCAATCACCAGGGAGACAGAGACAGCCAGAGCAGCTTGGAAGCATGGCTTTTTGTGATTGGTAAACTATTTGCTCATCAATGAAGACCTGTCTGCTTTTCTCTTTTTCTCTCCAGTCACGTGACGACAGGCTGCCGATTGGACTTGACTAATGCTTCAGTAATTAGAGGACTTGGAGAGACACTGGGCTGTGAAAAAAGGTTTTACTGGAACTCGTTGTTTTGTTTTCAATACGGGAAATGGGTACCGGGCCTGTAGTGATATTAACACTTAACAGGAACAGACGTGAATTTTTTGTCCTCGTTATCAGAGTTGATGATTAAGCAGAGTGTTGTTCTCGGTTAAAGATTAAATGGGTTTGGTAAGAATTTAATTTCCTCAAGCCTTGTTTTAACATCAAGGAAAGAATTCAAGTTCTAATAAGGATCTTAAAACAATAAAAAAAAACCACACACAACACACACTCACCATACTTTTCAACACAAATTATATAAACACATTTTAAATCTGTAAATATACTGTAATTAGTTCACATTAGTAGCTCATTATTAGGCAAACAGCTACAAGGAATAATTTTAAGACTTGATACGAGTGGTTATGAAATGAATCTGAATGTTTAGAACTGTATCATGTTGTTGTTGGCAGTTGCTGCCTCAGTAACTGACCTGGGATCAGATATTTCCATCACAGTGCTTCATGGCTAGAGCAGGAACACTGTTAACACTGTTTAATTCCTGATCTCGCAATGCAGATGTACTGCTAGACTAGTATATCATGAGTTGAGCAAAACTCAGACTAAACCCAGAAGCTGAAAATTTTATCCTGTTTCATTCTATTTCACAACACAATTAAAAAAAAAAACTGGTTTGGGTGAATCAGCAACTGCCCTTCTCGGAAGCAGTGTTCAAGCAATTCAGTCTAACCACATTCCACTGGTTCAGTGTTTCACAACAGAGCCAGAAAAACCAGCACTAACACACACCAAGAAACTGCCTCAAGAAACTTAACAACTTCTGTATATATGTATATAGTTTTACTCTATACATTCACACACACACAAACACACACACACACACACACACACACACACTGACATGCTAAAAGTCATGAGATGTAAATTGATTATAAAGTCCTGTTACCTAAGGGAGGGGCTTGGGAAAAGTCTTATCTTGTGAGTTAGGCTGAACACTGGCCAGCATGCTTGTGGCAAAGTGACATGAATTTTTGGACTTTGAATGTGGCAGTATAGATCAGCCATAACAATAAAAACCACCTGCCTTAATAGCCATAGAAACAGCTCTGACTAGTTAAGGCATGGACTTCACAGGTCCTCAAAAGGTTCTCAGTGGTTTGAGCAAATCATTAAAAACAGATTCTGTGGAATCAGACTAAACATACTATCCTTCACCAACCCATGAACATTAGAGAGCCTTGGTTATCCATGACCCTGTCTCTGGCTCACCAGTCGGCCTTCCTCTTTACATGACTGCATGCTTAGGAACACTACACAAGACCTGCTCTTTCAGATATGTTCTAACCCAGACATCTAGCTTATGTGATGGTTAAATGGCTAATATATTGCACATTTCTCCTGCTGCCAGCACAACAACTTTTAGAACTGACAGTCTAAAATATCCCATGCTGTGATAGGGGCTATTTATCTTTAAAATATGCTTAAATGCTTTAAAATATGACTCTTATAATTGTACATTTAAACTCCTAGAAGAATTATAAGAGTTATATTTATAATACAATCAACAGTAAGTCAAATTCATAGAAAATTATACAATAAAACGCTGTGATTTAATGACATTATATTAGATAGTATTAGATTATGCGGGATCGTTTAAGAGTGTTGCTCATAGCTTTTTCAGTAATGCACAAACACACATATATTCTTGTTATATAATGCAGTATAAATAGTCTTGTAGATTCATTAAAGACATGCAGCTTACCGGAACACTTTCAACTAATAATCTATTATATATTGGTTCATGCTTATATTTTTATTATAGATAAGTATTATAATTGCTCATATGATCATGAAAGTTAGTTTGATCGATAATAAACTGTAATGATCTTCATGTCATTGTTTTACATTTACAGAGTTTTTTCCTGTCACATTGTACACTAGATAAGTATTAAACAGGATAAAATCAAATAGCTTCATAAATTGTTTTTAAATGGATTCATGGGAGTCAATAGACTCTTATAGCTGATTGTCACATGCACAGTGTATAAGCAAGATGAATAAACTGAGAGTAACCCATAATCTAGTGTAGTGTAGTCTTAAACATTTATAGTATAAACGAAATTACTATAGTATTTAATTCAGTTGTTATACCTGTTTAATATCTAATATTTTAGACAAGACCCAAATGCACTTTTTATTACACTATTTATTATATATTAGGTAAGGTGATAAAACTATGATGTAAAGGAAACACTTCTATGCAATAAGGATGTATGTTTATCTTATAAAAGAACAATATCAGGTTAATAGCACTGAATTAAACAGTTCTGTATGAGCTGAAGGTTTAAAGGAAATTAGTCCAGATGTTATTGCATTGAATAGTGCATCACCGTATGGCACATTATCCTAAAGCGTGCTGTTTGTCACACACTAACCTTCATGTGTCTTTGACAATTACTGTGTGCTAAAGCGCTCCTTTAAAAGTAACACATAAACCAGTTGCATCTGCAACAGCTGTGTGTTCTTAACAACATGTTTCTTTGCACACATCAATGCTGCGTTCATCAGCACTCTCTCTTGCACGTACACACACACACACACACACACACACTCACACACTGACACACACACACACACACGCACACACACACTCACACACAAACACACGCACACTCACCAAAACTGAACGCGCCTCATCCAGCGTAGCCAATCAGCAGCACGTTGCCTAGGAGACAACCTCTACCCTTGGGAGGCTTTTCATAGATTTCTCTCTTTCGTGATTTTTCCCTCTCGTTCCTGGAATACAGCACAGGAAAAAGTGAAAGCAGCAGAGAGCGAGATGGAAATGCACTTACAGAGAGAACAGGCTGAATGTAACATACTTAATGCTTTTGTATGAAGGTATAAAATTATCTGTAAATTCTCTTGTATTATCAGACGTATAGGACAGGAGCTCTTTATGGGTTGCAGTGCTTTTTTCAGCTCATGTAGCAGAGCTGTTTGTCATACTGGAAGGATGTCGCTAAATTTCTATGGCCATGCTTTTATGAACAAATACATTTAATTCAGAAACATCAGGTTTTAAAAAAATGATGACCTGCTTCATGTAACGCTTCACACAGGCTTATATTTAGCCTGTCTTCACTTGCTGACTTTTGGTTTGGGACACAGTTTTGGTTAAAATGGTAACTAATTATGTTAAGTGTCCCTTAACTGACATTATTAAACACATTACTTAATACAAACAACACTAATCACAGAAGTAACTGATGCAAACAATCAAAAATAACAATAAACCAAATAAGCCACAGGACCCGCATTAACCAGTGATCATATCCTACAATATTAATACTAGTTCTTCTTAATTAGTATGGTAGCAATTGTTACATGGCAAATTTTGGAACTAATGTTCAAAAGCAAATTGTAATATTTACACCGAAGTTCAGTAATTTTGAAATATTTAGTAGTGTGTTAGTAGTGTCAACACTTACCCACTTTTAGTAAGTGCTTTATCCAGGACATGGTCAGTCATCTGGAGACCATCCTGGACACAGTGGGTGTGAGGTGAGAATTTAGAAATTATAAAAAAGAAAAGAAAAATTTAGACAAATGTTTTACTTCCAACTTTGGGGCACTAAGACTAACATATGGGTATAAGAGGCATGTGTCCACAGACTTTGGCTATATAGTGCCTGTACCAACATATTTACTAAACCAATTAATGTTTTTATGAATTATGTTTACATACAGAACCCACACTCGTGGCAAAATTAGAAACATTTTTTCATAATCTATAAAATGTTTGTTGTATGTATAAAATTTACATGTGGATCAGACTAATTCAATGCGAGCAAAAATATAACCGCTGAGTATACCAAATATTATACTTAGATTTAGTTTTAATTCTAAACCTTAAGATAGTCACAGGAGAATTTTTTCATTTGTTAATTTGTTGTTCTAAATTCCATAATGACTTTGTTTTGGGACGCAGTTCTAGTTGGAATTATAAAGCGAGAGCAAGACACATTTTTCTCAGTCTTTGTGTGAGAAACATCACTGTGCTGCACACTAATTTCTAACGTTCAGACAATGTCCACTCCATAATCCCTGTTTTCCTCTCCTAATCTTTGCAGTAGAAATGGTTCTGTACATCATACACTCACCGTCTGCACTTTATTACATTTCATTCAGATTGTTTGCTATTAATAAACATCTTAATAGATGTAGAATATTTAATATTATATTAATATTTAAGATTAACAATTGGAGGATTGATATTTCTACAGAGTTTAAAATGTATGGAGTTGTCACTAAGGACTTTATGAAAATATATATAAAATATATTTCATATTTTAACCTGGCACATAGTTCATTATTTTAAAAAATATTATGTAAAACATGTGTAGCTTATTATGATTGATTAACTAATGCTGATACTTTATTAAGGTTATCAATCTACATTATATGGCCAAATGTTTGTGGACCATCACACAGATATGACGTTTTTCTCTGAACTTAAAACGTGTATCGAATGGCTTTGTATGCTGTAGCTTTACAGTTTCTCTTATATAAAGAACTCCTTTAAAAGTAACACATAAACCAGTTGCATCTGCAACAGCTGTGTGTTCTTAACAACATGTTTCTTTGCACACATCAACGCTACATTCATCAGCACTCTCTCTTGTACGTACACACACACACACACACACACACACACACACACACACACAAACACAAACACAAACACACGCACACTCACCAAAACATTATATGGCCAAATGTTTGTGGACCATCACACAGATATGAAGTTTTTCTCTAAACGCTTTGTATGCTGTAGCTTTACAGTTTCTCTTCACTGAAACTAACAGGTTCAAACCTGTTCCAGCATGACAATGTTCCTGCACACATGTGAGCTCCAGGAAGACATGATTTGCCAAATTTGGAGTGGAAGAACCTCACTGAATATCTTTAGGATGAACTGGAACACTGACTGCACCTCAGAACTCATCCAACATTGTGGCTGAATGATCACAAATTCCTACACCAACACTCCAAAATCAAGTGGAAATTCTTCCCAGAAGAGTGAAGGCTATTACACCAGTTAAGGTAAACTAAACGTTGAACAAGCACATGTGTATCTATGAACTTATTTTAGCAAATAATGTTAACAACTGTTAACTGTTCATAAAATGTTCATGTAGCCTTTATAAAGGTGTATAATACATTACATATATTAATGTAATAAAAATATACCAAGAAGGGTCATGTGTTGCCGTTTCCCCACACTTTATGTGACATATATTTAAATGTTTTTTGCTCTGTGACAAGGTCATTATGTTAATGAACATGTACACTGCTGTACTTTTTTACAAATTAGAATTTCAGTGACCTAAAAGACACCAGCAAAGTATTTGAAGAGGAAGGAGGCAGTGCTGTGTGTAATGAAATGGCCTGCCCAGTCACCCAGCCATAACTCAATCATGCTACGTTAGGAGCCCAAAAGATCTGCAACATACATGTCTAACAAACTCCACTAACCACTGGATAGCACAGACTAGTTTAATAGACTACCAGTAATCCATTATCACTTATATAGTATACATTTCCTTATAATTTGTGAGCTACATCTACGTTGCCATTGTTTTTTTAGGTTGGAAAACACCATATGTTTTATCCTGGACAAGGTCACAGATGATCTGGAGACCATCCTGTACACAATGAGTATGACGTGGTTGAACAGAAATCATAAGGCTGCAGTACTGTGCAAAAATCTTAGCCACATACAATGTTGTAAAGAGGTTTTTTTCTATTTTACTCTTTTAATTTTAAACCCTATAATGAGCAGTAAACATGAATAAAGTAAAGAAAGTCAGGATTATGTGTGACTACCCCAGATTAGGATGATCCAGTTTTATAAGAGAATTTTTCAGTTTTACTGAGTGTTTTGGAGAATCTGCAACAGTTTTACTTCTTCTTCATTATGTTTTTTTTTATTTATGTTAATCTCTTATTTAATAGGTTGCTTTCTTTACTGACACTTTTTTCTGTAACATTATTATTGTTGTTGCTGTTCATAATTTTTTAGAAATCTAAAATGGTTTTGTACTGACTTAATAATTCAGAATTCATAAAATAAATGAGTCTAAAAAATTGTACTAAACACAAAACAGGGTGCCAAGACTTTTGCACAGTTCTGTATATGTAGTGTTTACCTCCAACTTTAGGGAAACAGGTTGAAGAAGACTAACATAGAGGTATAAGGGTCACATGTTCACAAACTTTTATTGCTTTATTGTGTCGGTAACCGTCTTATTTACTGAACCAATTAGTGTCTTTTATAAAAGAATGTTCCACCCACAGAACCCACACTAGTTATACTGTGTTAAAATTAGAAAGATTTTCCATGATCTATAAAACGTTTGCTCTGTGTCTAAAATGTAATCTTGGATCAGACTGTTCAGTTAAAAAAATATATACTTCTGTAGAAATAACTACTAAATGAGCATTACTGGTCCGTATACAAAATATTATGCTACTGGTTAAATGGTTAAGTTTCTCTGCTAGAGACCAGAAAGTGATGAGTTCAAATCCCAGGATAATAGAGAATTGTTTTGTGGTCTTAACCCTCTACTAGCTGAATTGCAATTTCAATTATTTGGATAAAATCAATGCTGATAATGAATTTCTGTCTAAACTACAGTTTCAAATCCTTTATCTTTAACAGTGCAGAGGATTGGTATTATTGTAGTATTAAGAAGCATTAAGTGTAGTATTAAAAAGCATTACAGCCACTAAAATTGTTTCAGAATTTTAATGATTATCTAAATCACGACCGCTCCTGTGGTCCTGACAGGGAACCGGGGTATAGTTCCGCTTTGCCCGTCCGCCTCCCCCTACTTCACCCCATTGCTGGCAGGTCCTGGGTCATGTGGATGCTGGATCAGGGGACTGGAACTGCCCACTTCAAGCCCAGGATTGTGTGTACTCTGGATCAGGGAACTGGAACTGTCCACTTTCTGCCCAGAATCGTGTGGACACTGGACCAGGAAACTGGAACCGTCCACTCATGGACCAAAACTGGACATTCTAGTGGACAGACCAGATTCAAGTCGATTTGGACTTGTTCTCCACAGGTTCTGTAGCAGACTTTGACTTGTTTTCCTCAGAGTCAGGAGCAGAGTTGAAGGTGATTCACGAAGCGATTTGGAGTTATCAGACTCAGGAGCAGACTTGGGGGCTTCCTCCTTAGATTCAGGAGCTGATTCAGGAGCAAAGTCACAGACGTCCTCCTCAGATTTAGGAGCGAATTTGGGTGCAGGCATGGGTTCAGGGTGAAATACAGGCATAGACAAGACTAGGGAGACACAAGACACCTCTGCTTAGCGTATTGTCTTTACTGGCTGCTGACTTATATTTGAAAGACTGGGCACAGACTCACCGGAGTGCGCAAAGTTCCTGCGATCACTCGTCTGCCCCAACTCCAGTCTGTGACTCCAGCGCTCTCCTGGTGTAGTGGGAACACCTCCTGCATACTGCAGGCCAGCTCCTCGGTGGATTAAGCTCTGTGATCTTCAAGCTTACGCAGCCTGTAGAGAGCAACTGCAGCACCTGGCTCTGAAACCTGCAGTCGCCTCACACTCGCAAGATTATAACGGCATATGTCATTGTGACGGGCCAGTGGTACAGACGGGAAAAAAACAACCGACATGCACTGTACCGAGCCAGGCAGTGATCGGTGTGTGCAGCACCGGGTTAAGTTGAACAAAACCATAGATTTTATGAACCTGTTTTATTGCATCCTAAAATTAAAAAACAGTCATGTTCTGATATGCTAATCCAGGCTAGTCCAGCATTTGTATATCAATTTTCAGAGTGATAACATTTGTGCCATGTCAAGATGTTTAATATCCATTAGTGGTTAAAAAAATAACTGTTAGATCACTGTAACTATTTCACAAAAGCCATCATACAGACCTGCTAACAGACCAATATACTCTCTGCATGAGTCTGAATCAAAAGACTGTATGGTGTGTTGCTATACTTAGTATTAATCCTCTTCGTTCTGTAAGACCGCATCATTTATGGAATGCTGGAATGAATGTGTGTGACTAGCGTTTAGAAGACTGAGTGTTAGCACTTACCCAGACTTTCCTATTTAATTATGACTCGGTGTGTCTCAGTGTCACTCGGAGTGTCTTTGTGTTTAGCTGTGGTTCTCTGATTACTTCCTTCACCTAAAGTTTGTTTCTGGTGAATTGGTGGAAGGTTAGTTTGGCGGCACTTCACTGTCATTGTTTCAACAGCCTTATACTTTAATTAAAATCGGCTTCAGTGTTAAGATAAAAGTGGCTAGAAAATGAACACAGTGGAAATGTCTGTAGGCTGTTGGTGAATGTACTGCTTGGCTGAATACGCTGCAAAACAGAAAAGCTTTGTCTATGAAACCGCTGAATCTCAAGGCCATCTCATTTCCTTTAATATAAAGAGAGTAGTAAGTAAACAGAAACAGTGTTGTCATGTCTTTTAATTAATATTACGGACCAAGTGCCTGTTTGTTAACCTTTTTAGAAAGTCTCAGCTTTATAGTTTTCATAGTAAACATCACAGATGATCTGAGTGTGTTTCTTGTGTACACCGAAGTGCCAGAAAAACAGTCTAATATTGGTAGGTCCCCCACAGAGCATGGACTAAATAAGCTTGTGGAAATATTCTGTAGGCAATGAACACCATACTTTCTACAGGACGGTCCGCAATTCCACATGTCGTTGAGGTGGGCAAACCCCAAACTCTGATGAGTGTTCCTCTAACCTTAATTTGGTGTCTCTAGATGTGTGTGGTGGGGCATTGTCCTGTTGGACGAGGGCAAACCCATAGGAATGAATGCAGGACATGAACGGGTGTAACTTGTCAGTAAAGACGCACACATAGCATCCACCTGTCAGAGATATTTGTAGATGTACCAGGGGTCCCATGGAATGCCAGCTAAACAAACCCCATACCATCATGGAGCCACCACCAGCCTATATATTGTGCATAGGCTTGTTTGCACCAGTTTTTCTTGCATCTAAGTATATATCAATAGTTATTACAATTAGTAGTAGTAGTACAATAATTTTCAGTTTGTGTCTGAGAGTAGAAATTCTGCACAAACTAAGCAGCTGTCAGAATGTAACCACAACCCCCCCCCCCTTTTTTTTTCTTTGCCCTGTTTTCTAACAGACACACACAGAGGGATGCTCACTCACACATTTTGGCAGCATGTAGTGAAGCATTTTTTGCACATACACACAAATACAAAACAATTACGTCTACACTTATCTCTACTCCATTAACTGTGTACCATGTGATCACCCAGGGTTTTCTATCCAGGGTTACATTCTGGTCACATATCAGCATGGTTCAACATCCTACAATGACTCCACCGTCCCTTAATTGCTGAATAAATGATCAAGCGTGTGTAAGCATTTTTTTTTTACCCTGACATGTGGTAAGCTCCCGGGAATTAAGTCCCCGCTCAGTAGGAAATTGAGTCTGTGAGTCAACCTCAAATATCCAATAGGCCAAAACAAACACGACTAGAGCAGTGACAGGTTTTTGGAAGTTGTCAAATATTAATTTGTGCCGAGTAATGCTCATGTAGGCAGGAGCCGTGGGAGGCTTGTAGAAACTGTTTTAAGATCGCTGCTTATTTAGACGAACAGTCAAATTAAAATTATATTGGAACAAACTCCTCCTCTCCTTAAATGTACTATAGCTTATCCACCAAGATGGTGTTTGGTGTCAGTCTTCTTTATTTATGCTCTTGAGCTAACATGTAAAGGTATGTACAGAGTTGAACCACTCCGTAGTTTTCTCCAGCACATCCTAAAGACCTTGGTTGGGATAACGGTCAGGACTCTGTGGTGGTCGATTCATGTTCCCTGAATCACTTTTTCATTATTTCAGCCTAATGATTATTGGGATTGTCGTCCGGGAATATACTCATATTGAGTATATTCTGATCATTAAGTACATTCACAAAATCAGCTGACTTTATTTTATTGCCACATAATATACCTAAACCTCACCCAATTAAAGCAACCCCACACCATTACTCTGCCTTACATTTTGCCAGTGTGAATAGCTACATGTTTAGCACATCGAAATTATCACGCTCAACCTCCTTTGAGCTGTTCTGTGTGTCTCTTACTGATGTGTTTTGTTACAGAGCATGGCAGACTGTTCATAAAAACCAACATAATGAGTTAGCAGGACTACAGAAGGAGAGGGGCACAAACATTTAATACTGTATTATTTTATTATGAAGTGAGTGTATAATGATAAACTAGAGGCCATATATCCTTCATCACCCATTAGTAACATTAGCCATGCAGCCCGAGTGCAAAACTGATATAAATTTCAGTCATGAATTATCAGTTGAAGGAGATCTAGGGACGATTCATTTTTGGGTTATATTATAAATTTGATGCCTATAAGTCTGTAAGGACTAAAATCGGTTATAAATCGATATGAAGGTATTATCTGGTGTTCGAACTCCACAGAGCACTCATTAATTCATCTTTGATAACCGTTTCAGGATCCTGGTCAAAGTCATGACGTGTCAGAGTGTATCCCTGAAACACTGGATGTGATGTCAGTACAGTGCAAGGCACCATGCACACACACCTACACACTTTCACACCTTGAAATAATTGAGGAGAACCCAGAGAAAGCCCATGTGGACACAAAGACAACATGCAAAACATCACACAGGCGTTTGTAACCTGAGCTCTGGATCAAGCGTAAGACCCGCTCCACTACTACCCCATCATTTTTTTTGAAAGCTGCTTGATGTAGACCATGTTTAGGGTTCTTTACTAACACCTACCAAGGAATACTAGCATACACACTGCCATGCTATTTGCACAGTGAGTTTACTCAGCTCCGCACACTGCTCCAGGTCTGTGTGTGCTGTGGTGTTACCTACACACTGCTGTGTATTTACTGTAGTGTCTAACACTTGTTGGTTTTGTTGAATTCGTAGTTTACACACTGATCTTGTGCTTGTCCAGATCACCGAAAAGAGGTGCTAAGACAATTCAAGGAGCCTGAAGAAACAGGGGCCAACATAGATTTAAAATTGTATTATATTTATTAATGAAACTTCATTAAAATGTATCTTGAATTCTGTTAGCATTGCAATGGGGCCCTTTATGTACATGTTTAATGGTAGTAAGAGCAGTTAAAGGTTTTTTTTTTTAATTAATGCATATAAACATACTGCTAGTATAAATAGTTAAATAGATGGATGGATGGATGGATGGATGGATGGATGGATGGATGGATGGATGGATGGATGGATGGATGGATGGATGGA
>JAOVVF010000030.1:9192617-9206794 GCA_028565595.1 Duopalatinus emarginatus | reverse complement strand
TTATGTTTTACAGTAGCTGTATTTAATCTGTAATTAAGCTGTATTATTACCTAGACTTTGCTGTGTGTATGTTTATGCTTTCGTAACTCTACATTAAGTTATGAAGGGAATGGAGCAAAGAAACACAAAGTTTTGTACTTACTTATGCCTATCTCTCTCTCTCTTTCCCTCCCACACACACACACACACACACACACACACACACACACAGACATACAGAGAGAGAGAGGGAGGGGTGCGTCTCCGGCAGGGTTTCCTGCCACAGGATTTGAAACTGGAGCTCTCTCAGCTGTGGTCTCCTGTTTCCTCTCCCCATCTCCAAACATACTGGAATGGTGTGTGTGTGTGTGTGTGTGTGTGTGTGTGTGTGTGTGTGTGTGTGTGTGTGTGTGTGTGTGAGTGAGTGAAATTGTTTATCCTATTTCCATACAGTACAATAGTATGCATCTATTTTTAAATATGAACCCCTTGAACAACCCCATGGCCTGTCACTAACTCTAAGTGTGTGTGTGTGTGTGTGTGTGTGTGTGTGTGTGTGTGTGTGTGTGTGTGTGTGTGATTATACCTCTAAACTTACCAGCAGCACAATACAACTTCCCAGCACAGGCTGTGTGTTGATTCATGTGTGTTGGTAAAAGATTATATTAACATTATGGTCTGCATTTCACTCATTATCTAAGCTGTTTATCCTACTACTGGGGTGTGTTTGTGTGTTTGTGTGTGTGAGGGGGGGGGGTACTCGGTACTCACACCTGAGGGAAATATAGCATCTATTCACCTCACTGCATGTCTTAGGATTGTGGGAGGAAACTGGAGATCCCAGAGGAAACCCACACAAACACAGGGAGACTCCACATGTAAACTCCACACAGAAATGACACCCAATGGGGAATTGAACCCAGACCCCTGCTGCTGTAAAGCGAACACAAACACTACCCACTGCTAAAAGCTCTGAGAAATGAAGTAATGTAATGTTTAAAAGCCAAATTTACTTTATTTGTAACCTAGTTTGTACTTGTGAATAGACTGGTGGTGGATTTTGAAAGTCTTGGCAAAGAAGTTTTGGTATGATGGCACTTCAGTAATATTCAGTAAAAAACGAATGAAGCTCCACTTTTAAAATCATTCATTTAACCTGATAGCTGGCTAGGTAAATAGAAAGTGAAAGTGAAATGCCTGACCTGCTGTGCTTACACTATGGGTCACTGAACACACTTCCCTGGAGCAATGGGCAGGATTGGGGAGAAGATGGGGGTTAGGTGCCTTGCTCAAGGCACTTTAGTTGTGTCTCATTGATTTGGTAAAGCAAACCAGCGGCCTTCTGGTCATAAGACCGGTTCCTTAATGTCAAGCTACAACTGCTACATATCTGTAAATAGCTAACTAAGTTGCAAATAAGCTATGTCCGGTGTGTTCTGAGCTGGAAATCAGAATAGGAGCATGTAATGCTGCTTGTCTGATACTAACACCCCTGTTTTTTTCTGGAGTTTTTGGTAATATAGTCACACATGTTTTTACTTGTTTGTTTTATTGTTTGTTTTGTGCTTCAGTCTCTTTGCCTGTAAATCCATCCCTGCTGAATTCTCAACTCAGGAAAAGTGTTAGCTGAGCCTGGATTTACATTTGCCTGTATGTACTAGCTGGATGTTGATCTTCATTATGTCAGTGATTGTGAAAAGAGACAAAAATTCTAGTGTTGTGTTACTAAGATTACGTCAGGACGCCTTACATTCGTCCTAATACACATCAGAGTGTGAATTTAAGTGGACTTCACAAATGTAAAGGTACATTTTTGCTCAAATTACATTAAAATCTCATTCAGAAGTCACTGATTCATTCACTGATCATGATCATTATAAATAAGGCAATTTGAGCTGGAGCATTGTAGTTTTTAAGCACTAATTGTTACGATATTATTCCATGTGGATTTAAATAACTGATCTAAAGTGTAAACCCAAATAAAACACCACCTTAGATAAAGCATCCTCCTCATATAGATGTACCTCACTGTAAAAGCACAGTATAATATTGGGTTTATTGTACAACTTCCATTGTTGATCATTTGTATTTGCCGACCAGATTATATGCCAGAGCGTAACACGGTACCATATCAGACCGCTTTCATAAACGACAAAATTGAAAGACTCACAATATCTTAATCCGTGAAATAGCGTGTTATTAGCATTGATCCATGGCACAGTCTGATAAGTGGCTTATTATCAGGGAACTAGATTGATGCTATCTGGCTAATTCTTGCACAAGTTTAGCATATTAGAATTCATATCAGTTTAGTCACACTGTGAAATGGTTCTATTCCACCGAGAATTGCTTTAGAGCGGCAGTTTGGGTTTTAGATGGTGATAAATGAAAGGATTTGTCTACAGCTCCTAAACGTTCGTTCGAGAGCCATAGAAAATGGCTATATACACACTGACCACTTTATTAGGAACACCTGCACATATTCTCACTTATGCAGTTTTCCAATCAGCCAATCAATTGGCAGTAGGCTATTGTGTTTTGTGTCATGCGGATACAGATGAGCTGCAGCTAAAGTTCAGATCAACCATTAGAATGAGGAAGCTCTTTGTCTGTATCTGCATGACTTGTTTACCATTGAACTGCAGCCAGAAGATTGGCTGATTGGAAAACTGAATTAATTAAAAAACATAGATGTTCCTGGTCTTTGTGTCAGCTCTGTGATGGACTGGCAATCTGTCCAGTGTGTTTTCCTGACTTCAGCACTCCGTACAACCAAGCGAGGACATAAGTGGCTTAGATGACAAATGAATGAACAAGTGAATAAATGATTGAATAAATGAATGAATGAATGAAAAGGACAGTGATGCCACATGCATTACACATATTATATGACTCTATATAAACCATATAAACAGGACACAATCACACTGTTACAGAACAGACAAGTGGAAAGCCATTAATGGTCCCACCTTCATACAAGTGACTCTGACAAACCACAGGTTCTCATTCAGGGAAATCAGTCTGTAACTCTTCGTGTGTATATGTATGTTTACATACACACACATAAACACACACACACACATCTCTGAGTCTTGAACAAAGAGCATCCTTAGGAGGATCATGAAGAAGTAAGTCAATGTGTGTGCACATCAGGTTTAAGAGATCGAGAGACAGAGAGAGTAAAAGTGGGGAAAGTCCAATCAGTCAGGCTATGTGAAATCTGCATAACACCTAAATACAGAACAGCACGAACGTGGTTAGTCTGCAGTGACACCAGTGATGATGCTCAACCACTATGGTTGAGCCAAATGTCACAAGGTTTCGAATCATAGACTTCCCACTCATTAATATGTACCTCTCAGTCACATCTGATAAATGTTATGGATTTCCCTTAAGAAACCCCCCCAACGCACACAGACTCTATAGGCCATTTCACAAAACATAATAACTTGACAAGACTCAATTAGAGGTTGTGGGAGTCTCCAGACTGGGCTAAAAGGAAGTCAGCCCTAGACTCTACTTCATACCATTCTGCATGTTCACTTATGACCACTGGTGGAGCTGTTGGTCTTGGTTCGACAAAAAGTCAGTATAAGTTAGTTGTAAGTTATTTGTTAAAATCAAGAAAGGTGATTTTTAACAATGTAAACCTTATTTTTATGGCCTGAAAAAAGAGGAATCAGGGATGTGTAAAAAACTAGGCTCAGGATCAGTCCTGAAAAAAAGATCCACATGGTATAATAAGCAGATTGTTTTATTTAGTGTTGTGTAAAATGTTAAAACTAGGGTCATTTTATTTTTGAGCAAGTTAATAATGTCTTATATAAACACAAGGATTTCACTTTAGATGGTAAAGATTGTTCTTACACTTAACTCATAAAAACCTACATGGCTGTTATTTATCTTTACAGTGTCCATCAGGAACTTTCCACATACTATTATGTAACGGTTCACCTCTAAAGCCAGAGTTACGAGAGCCGAACCATTAAAGAGATTTGCCGGGTCTCTGAAGAACAGTGGCCCCAGCACCAGCACAGGCACAAGAATAGTAATGAAATTGTGTTAAGACAGTTAAATGTTTGGTGCATGGAAAACGGACATAGTAGCTTATTAGTTAAATCTTTCTGTTGCTCAGTATAGATTTTGTGATTAGTATTAAATAATCCATGGTTTATGGCTTTATGGTATCAGTTATCAACACACTGGTGGTCGAGTCTATCTACAATTTTAATACACAAGAGATTTCACCTCTCACCTACTGGTCCAGACCTGTTCAAACTGCATAGTTTCCTCAGGTCACAGGGCCCCTCATCTTACTAACTGTGTCTGGAACTGAAGAAATGGGGCCCCTTGAGCACACACGAACACACACACACACTTAACTTTTAGCATGGGGGTAAAACAGAACCAGAAGGAAAGGAAAATGTGACAGAAATGGAAGATCCATGTGTGGAGACGAAAGCCTTCATTTAGGGCTATAATGTAAGAGCAGACTTAAGATACATATGGACCCTGAGCTTCAGAGAAACCAAGAGAGAAACTACCAGTGCACATAGTTACGTGAGAGCGCCGTGTTTAGTTGAACACATCGTTGTGTTTGAAAGTTGAGTGAGATTTGTGTTGGGACTTGAGCATCACGTTGTGTGAAGAATCTATTTAAACAGCGACTCTTTAGGGAAAATACAAGAGCAATGCAAAACCGCTTCCTCTGCGCTCCGAACTTACTTCATTATGGACATTTTTTGTCTATTTCAATTGTGGCGGCATTCCTGTGATGAATCCAGAATTCTGGAGGGAAAACGCTTTATGAACATTATTTGGAAATGCATCATCAGGCCAGACTCTGCTTTTCATGAAAGTCTCAACATGAGTCCTATTAAACATGTGCGGCTGTGTGCTGGGGAACAGTTAAGGGGGGATTGTATGTGGAGAGGGGGTATTACCACTACATACATCTGCTGTACATATGAACATGCTTCATCCATGGACTGTGTGGTGTGTCTACAGATTTTTCTAATCTGATAGTTCTCTGATAGTTCAATGTTTAAAATTCCAGCATGACTTTTCAGTAAGAGTCTTCTCGATGGTTACCTCAACTTGGACAATTGATATTTATTATATAGGTTAATGTTTGCACCATTGAGTAAACACAGTGTTACTGAATTAACCCGTTTTGTTAAAAAAATAGCTAGCTAATAGTTCTTTATAGCTTCTATAACCCAGCTAATAGTTAGCTAGTGTCACATGCGAACTCAGGTTGTGGCATAACAAAAGTGAATATTTCACGTCTGATATGCAGCGTATTTGAGTAAAATACGGAGAATTTAAATTGAATCAGTGAATATACATATACGGCTTTACCATAAGCAGTGCCTGGGGTTTTAATAAATGGGGAGAACAACTACATGTATGAATTTAAATACCGTAAAATGACATGTTTAGGTTCTAGGCCCAGATTTGGTTGTTTTTCTGGATAAAACATGTGACATGAGATTAACCCAACTTGCCAAACTACAGCTTCAGAACTGCCAAAACAACTAAAGTGTTATCAGATCCGTGTAGAGACATTATAGAAAATGAGACACTGGTTTACTGGTTAATCTCATTTTCTCTAATATGCCAGCGACTACTGCAGCTTTTACGTCACATCCTTGTTTGTATGTTATTCATAGCATTATTGTGTTTGAGGGTCATTTCGGTGATAACAGCATTCAGAAGGACAGAACATGCGTTTCCATGCTGCACATAAAGGCACCTTCGCCATCTCTGCATCTATTTTGGTCTGATCTATGAATCCGTGCGAATCTTTATGACTGACGAAGTGCCCTCACCGAGCACAATTCATGCGTTTCACGAATTGCCAGCGCGCCCTCCCTAAACACAGAGCAATCCCTGACAATGTTGAGGATTTGATTGAATTGTAATGAATGGATGCATTATCACCAAGAAGATCATTCTGTATTGAAATCAAACAATAATTAGCTCATCCGTTTGTAAAACTGCTTTTGTGAGGCACACAGAATGCTGAAATGATATGACGTGATAGGTTTTTCGACAAAAACTCAGTGCTGTCAATCCAAAACAGGAAGGAAATTAGATTCTGTCCCTTGTGTGGATTGTCGATTGTACATAGGTGTATACGTAATGAATGTGGGTCTATGGTTAAAAACGTGGTACGTTAAGCGTTACCAAAAAACAACAAGCATGTTAATTAGAAATAGAGTATATTCTCAAAGGACACAATGCCCAAGCTAAGATCTGTAACAGCGCAGAATTTTAAGTGAAACGTTGCCCAGCGATTTACAGTTTTTCCCCATCTCTCTCCTCTCTTTCTAACTGGTGAGTTTTAATTCTGTCCCCCTGCTGTCTGCAATAAATCTGCATGTTGAGTGTTTAAAGATTAATGCCTCTCTGTTTCTCCGCATCTCTCCCCTTGCCCTCCATCACCCCCCCCCCCCCCCTGCCCCCCATCCCCCCCCCCCCCCATCTTGTGCTTTCTTCCTTCGTTCCGACAGCCAGGCAGTACCCTCACGTATGCATATGTAAATGACTCTGCCTTTGAGCCGGCGCAAGTAATTGTATGCATTTTTAACTGGCCAATCGACTGACAGATAGGTAGAGATTGTCTCCTCTCCTCCTCTCTCTCTCTCTCTCCTTCACCTCCCCACCTCATCCCTCTCCCCCATCACACACACACATACACACTCTCTTTATTTTTAGCTCTGTGCCTCCCCCTCCAGATGCACAGGAATTATTATTTGGTGCAGGTCTGCTATGGGGCGATTAAAAACAAGAAATCTCTCTCTCTCTCTCTCTCTCTCTCTCTCTCTCTCTCTCACTCTCTCTCTCTCAGTGTCTCTGCTCCTCTATTTGCAACCACTGAGAATATGGAAATATCTGAGTATATCCTACTTTAGTCTTATACAGCTAGTAATATGAAATAATAAGTAAAAATAAAATTAATATTTTGGAACTTATTCCCATAAAAAAAAAAGTCTTAGATCACTGCACAGGATGTGGCTTTGGCCCTCTAGTCCATGGTCATGTAAATCTGTTTGTATTTATTATTACTGGTTTCTTTTATCATATATAATTATACTTTCTGAAGATAATAATACTGTTATTATACAGTAATTGGCATGTAGGTTTAGTTTAGTGCTAGTTATAGCACTTATAAAATAAAATTAAACACCATTGCACCTGTTTGTGGTGGCTCCATAATGCTATGGGGTTTGTTTAGCGGGCATTCCATGGGTCCCTTGGTACACGTACACGCCTCTTTAACAGGTGGATGCTATGTGTGCCTCCTTTCTGAAGAGTTACACCTGTTCATGTCCTGAATCCATTCAGGGTTTGGCGTCTCAAGTCAGATCTCAATGTTATCAAAAACATCTGGGATGTCATGAAATGCACCATGGAACACAGAAATCGCACAACTCAGAATACAACAGAATTGTGGACCATTCTGCAGGAAGCATGGTGTTCATGGACTACAGTATATTTCCACAATATATACTCCACAAGCTGTGGAGTCCGTGCCCTGTGGGGGACCTAACAAGTATTTGACTGGTGTACCAGTTTTTCTGGTACTTTAATTTATATTTAACAATAAAATCTTACACATATCACACACCATACTTTATTATTTTGGGGATATTTAGTATAAACACTCATTATTCGATACTATCCAGTTAAAATCTAAAGAATCCCAGACATGATGTGTTTGTTGTGAACATTCTTAAAGCCTAAATGAGTCTGAAGGTAAACTCATGAAAAATTTATAAGAATTTAGACTAGCGAGGGGAATATGGTTCATTTTTGTTTGATATAATAAGCGAAGATGTAGAAAAACTAATCGTTCAAAGACTAACCCTAACCCCAACTTTAACACTCTGTATTACTTTTGTATACAAAACAAGACATGTTATAATTGCACATTTGTGAGACTTCAGTACAGTTTCTGAAAGTTTCAGTGCTAAGACCATTAAAATGAATCCTTAAAGAGATTCTTGCTTTAATATCTTACAATTATACAATTATCTTTAATTATTGAGGACCTGGACCAGATTTCTTAAGGTGTGAGGAAACAAAAATCACTGTAATAAGCTATTTTAATGCATTTCATATTGATTGAGTTGTGATTTATAGTACACTAATCCTGGCCCTTATTCTAACTCAGGCCTAACAATTCATATATTTCCATGTGAGCTTACCGTAAACATAGCAGTGTGCTGGAGTTCGAGGGCATGGAAGTCTATTACCTGAACTTTTGGATCTTGATGAGAAGACACTCCTGTATTAAAAGGTTCATTATGCTCAACATGTGACTGCAGTTCCATACAGATGCCTCCTGACAGCTGTGTCCAGGTGTGTGAAAAAAAACTCTGCTTGCCTATATCTGGTTTTCAAAGCTTACACTAGAGATGGAGTGTTTTTAAAACCCACTTCTCACTGCTTGAAGAAATTCTGACTAATCCCACCCACTTCTGTAGTTATTTTTGTTTGTTCTTGCCGCTGATGTTTTCTAATGAGTTTAGTTGGATATATTTTCCAAAAAAAAAAGGAAGAAAGACTAATATTCATTTATGAAAGATACTTAGGATAATACAGCATGGATGGACTGGATGGATGGGTCAGTGGGTAGGTTGGTTTGATGGATTGATGGATGAATGGGTGGATGGATGGATGGATGGATGGATGGATGGATGGATGGATGGAGGAAAAAAGGTGGATGGATTAATGGATTGCTGGACAGATGGATGGATAGATGGATGGATGGATGGATAAATGGATGGATGGATGGATGGATGGATGGATGGATGGAGGGGAAAAGATAGATGACAGATGGATGGATGGATGGATGGATGGATGGATGGATGGAGGGGAAAAGGTGGATGGACTGATGGATGGATGGACAGATGGATAGATGGATGGAGGGGAAAAGGTGGATGGATTGATGGATGGATGGACAGATAGGGTGATGGATGGATTTCCTCATAGTAAGCTTGCTACACAAACACCCACAAGCACCGCTCTATAGCCCAGTTGACTCTGGTGTTAATCAAGTTGGTCTTTCTTTGTCCTAAACCTTTAGTTTTTTTGAGTAAAAGCATCTCGCTCCCATCACTTTTTCATAAGGTCCAACAGGATTCAGTCCCAGAGCGTATACATTTATCCACACTGTTCATTTTATCTGCTCAGCATTTATTTTTACTTTACATATCATAGCCTTAAAATCACTATGCATGTGTACGTCGGTGTTTAGCATAAAAACAATTCACAATATAGATAACTTCATATCACAGATTAGAAATATGATATATCATATTATGCATACATCACATGTACAAAGAAAATAACATCAAATCCCAATAAATACTACCATGGCATTGAATTAGAATTACTATTAAATTGTAGTCACACTAAAAATTGCAGCCAACATTTAAGCTTGAGCATTTGCAACGAAAGAAAAATCAATTTTACTGCAAGATTTATTTGTTCATTCACCCATATATAGGGTCACAGTGGATCTGGAGTCCATCCTGGATCCATGGTGGGAATACACTCAGGGTGGGACACTAGTCCATTTCTCGGCAACATGCACACACTCATTCACACACTCATTCACACCTAGTGGCAACATTAGCAATTCTGCCATAACTGATTTTGGTGTGGCTAGAGATATCGTGACAAGAATGAAAAAAAGAGGATGGATACTGTCTGAGTGGAGGTTTACATGTTCTTCCAATGACCATGTGTGTTTCCTCAGGGTCTTCAGGTCTAATTCCATGTCCCAAAATGTGCTAGTAGGTGGAAGATAAATTACCCCTAGGTGTCCTCTGGGATGGACTGGCCTCTAATCCAGGGTTTCCTGTGTTACGGCCAGTGTTACTGTCATTGGCTCCAGATACACCACAACCATGATCAGAATTAAAATAGTCATTGGTGATTAGTGAGTGAATAATGAAAGATCTTCACATACAATTCAACTGTCATCAAACAGAATATATCAAGCTCTACATACTGTATATTGGAGGTTTATATACCTTGTGTGCCAAATGATCTGAGTTGGTTGCTAGCCATCTGATTTATTTGCAGACCATAAACAGCAATAACACCAAAAGAGTTCGAGGGCATGGCTATCTAAGTCAGCTAACTAACATAGTTATACTAGTGCAGCACAGCCAGTTTTGATGCCGGCATTATGTTCTAACCTATCCCAGGTTTCTTCATGAATCACACTTTATGGGAAACTTTAGCATGTTGGTGGAGTACGTCAGCATGTTTACTGTAAACAAATGAAACAGGGAGGTAAAACAGAGAGGGCTTTGGAAAGAAAAAGTTCCTCAGTCTGAGTGAATCAGCCAATGACCCATCAGCTTGTCTTCAAAATCCCACTTAATGTAGCACTCACTAATCTTTAGGAAATCCTGAGCTATGAGGTTTAAACACACTGGTTACTTCCCTATTCATTTCCTTTGCTTTCACTTCCCCATTCACAAACACCTTCACTTAATATTCCCAGTGACTCAATGTTGTTTCTTTTTCCTGTCTAATCCAAACCAAGTGTTTGTTGGTCAATGTCTGATCTAGAATGATAGCCTTAGCATGCCTGGCTAACCTATTAGCATACTGACTAGCAAAATTCTGCCTCTGTGTGTAGCACTCTCTAGTTCTTATTATAAAAAAATTAACGTTTCTATGAAGATTTAGAAGATGACACTTTAGAATGGTAGAAAAGTTGTTACACAGTTGTAGAGGGAGACTTTTAATGTTCTCAATGTCCTAACTCTAACTCTAACTAAGCACACACATGGTACTGGGGAACATAGGACTCTGGGAACTTAGGAATGACCCTGCTGTAGGTATCTACAACGTGTCTACAAGTTTTTCAATTTCACTAAATTTTTAATCCAATCCAAACAAGCAAATTTTAATGAATTTACCAAACCTACAACACATATGGTCCGACACATCTTCAGTTACCAACTCACAGCTACCTGGACATACTTCCCATTCACTCCTTCATACACACAATACTGGAACAAAATCCTATACTGTGTTTTCATCCTATCCTGTAATATACAGTATAATGTCTCATTAAATATCTATAGAAACATTACAGAAGCAAAATAAAGCAGGTAAGCAAGCAGCCTTGGTCTTGGGTTAGCTCTCCTGACTGGAAGGTCCTGGGTTCGATCCCCACACAGGGCAAGACACGACTCAGGTGAGCAAGGCAGGTAACTCCCTTAGCTGCTCCTCGGGCGCTGTGGTTTGGGCTACCCCCTGCTTCGGGCAACTGTGTTCACTGCCCCCTAGTGTTCACTAGTGTGTGTGTTTCACTACATGGATGGGTTAAATGCGGAGGTCACATTCCTCTGTGTGCAGTCACAGTAGGCAAAAAGTTCTAGAGTTTTTGAAAATGCTGGATAGTTATGATAACTACACTCTCACAAGAGATCGACTACAAGCAACACGAGAGGTTTGTTGCTGCTGAGTGTGAGCAGGTAGCTAAAACTTAATACATGCCTGGTTTTCACATTAACAATACATTATTATTTGGACGGCGTGGTGTAAAATAAAATATATATATATATAAAAAAAACCAAAGCAGATTTAACAGAATAGTGAACAAAAAAGTCAAACAATACCAGATTTTCCTTATAAAGTTTAAATGTAAAAATGCAAAATAATATTTATTACGCAAATTAATTTCAGACAAGATTTTAAGCACAGATTAGCTACCAAAAGCCTGCAGAAGTGTGTGTTAAGAAACTTTAGTTTAGGAAGTGCACAGATTAAAACAGTTTTTAAGATTTTGACCATAGAAATCTATATAATTTTTAACTCAGTGGGTTTGAAAAATAGTTTAAAAAACATAGACACAACAAACAAGAAGTAACAAGCTAACCTAGCTAACTAGTTTATAGTGTATTTATGTGTGTTGTAATTGATCTAAAGTAAGAACTACTATTAAACATATTTAAAGTATTTTAAAATTTTACTGTTGATTTGGTGATCATGTGACTATGTATGCTGAACTCATTGGTTAAGGAGCCTTTTTACTACTTGCTGGCTAGCTGTAGTTGGAAATTCATACTTGTGATCTTGAAGACATTTTTAGGATATGCAGCAGCATGTTACAGCCCTCTCCCAATAAAATCGTAATGTAGCGAGCTGCGCTGTTTAAGGTCTAGTCTGCATTTGGGTTATTGTCATTTTGACTGGTGGAATTTATTATACAGGATAGAGGTTTAAAGTATGTGTGTACATGTAAAAGAATTATTGTATTCTCTGTTGGTTCAGTGTGCTATACTGCATGGCTTTTCTTTATACCACAGTAATGTACAGGCACCAGAGACACACAAGGTGTCATCATGACCACAAATCACTTGCCTGAGTGCTTCTCTCCCCCCTCCCTGTCTTTCTCTGCCTCATTCTCCTTCACACTGTCTCTTCCTTCTCGCCAGCGCGCCATATAGGACAGAGTCGGTATATATCTGAATTAGAGGGCAGAGAGCGAGAGAAGGGGGTGAGGCCGTGTCCAGAGTGACTCCGCCCCCAGCTGCATTATAACAGGTGCTTTAAAGAGGAAGCAGCAACGCTGAACAGCTGTCAATCATGAGCACTGCAACCGTTTATGCAAATCCGTTTGGGGTGGTGAAGAAGGGGAGGAGTGGGGGAGCATGTCTAGATTTGTTTGTCATCCGTTATGCCTTCCTCCTTCCGTCAACACACACATACACACACATACTTACTTTGCCTTCAGTCTCCCTTGTTTTTTTGTCTGCGTTGACATTTTTATGTGTTTATATGTTTTGTGTGTGTGTGTGTGTGTGTGTGTGTGTGTGTATATATATATATATATATATATATATATATACGTATACTGTATATCCATATTTCTGTCATACATCTGAGTTTCTGTGGCTGCTGTTTAACTGGGAACCAGTGTCTGTAATTCTGGAAACTGGGTCGTGAGTGGTGTGTGTGTGTGTGTGTGTGTGTGTGTGTGTGTGTGTGTGTGTGTGTGTGTGTGTTTGGGGAGTGGGCTCAGAGAGAGTGACGCTGACCTTGTTTTCTTTATACCTAAAAATAAGAAATTCATCACACATGCACAATATATACATGAGAGCTACGGTATACATGAAGACCAGCATGCTGCTATACCATCTTTTCAATTTAAATGAACCATTTATCTATACCCACAACAGTTTAATTATACACTATAGCCCTAATTTACAAAAGGGCTGAGGGTGTGTGTGAAAACAAATTAACACGTGAGAAAATTATATTTGATTTAGTAGCAGGAGCTATGAATGGTTGCATATTTCTTGTAAGTAAAACGGCACAACTTGTCCATTTTTCCAGTGTTTGGCTTAATGAATATGACGTTTAGGAGAAATCAAGCTACAGGTGCAAAGCTCATTGTGAGAACTGCAATTACAGGCACAATTAAGTCCATCCAATAAGCAGGTATTATATTTGTGGAAGCCTATGTTGAACAGTTAAACCTTGGTAGAGTGAACTGTGTTATAGTAAAAAAAGTCAGAATGTTTACCTAAATGAAAGTTCATGTCACCATGAACTTTACCTTCACACATCTAATAGCAACAACATTAAAATAGACGTTAAAAAAATATTTCTCATGTCCATACTGTTTCCTTCATTTATTTTTTTTGAGGTGTATCTAATCAGCATTCCTGAGCTTGGGTGACTGTCTGTGTGGAATTTCTGTACACATACTCAACGTGTCTGTCTGAGTTTTCTATGGGTTCTCCGGGTTACTCCAACAAACATGCCAGTAAGTGGACTGACTAAGATAAATTGTTCCCAGGTGTGAATGAGTGTGTGCGTGGTGCCCTGGCATCTCATTCAGAGTGTATTCCCACCTGACTTCAAGTGTTCAACTGGGATTTACTCCACACCCTGATCAGGATAAAGCAGACAGTGAGTGACTCAGTGAATCAGTGAGTAAGTGCGTAATTAAATGAGTGAGTCTTTAAATGAATGAATGAGTAAAATGGGTGAGTGAGTGATTGATTGTGTGAGTGAGTGAGTAATTGTTTAAATGAAGGAGTGAATAAGTGAATGACTCCCTCAGTTATTAAATGAGCAATGAAATTAATAGATAGATAGATAGATAGATAGATAGATAGATAGATAGATAGATAGATAGATAGATAGATAGATAGATA
>JAOVVF010000030.1:9145399-9162821 GCA_028565595.1 Duopalatinus emarginatus | reverse complement strand
TAGACTCCAGTACAGATACAGACCTGTGGACTCCAGTACAGTTACAGACCTATAGACTCCAGTACAGTTACAGACCTGTAGACTCCAGTACAGTTACAGACCTGTAGACTCCAGTACAGTTACAGACCTATAGACTCCAGTACAGTTACAGACCTGTAGACTCCAGTACCGAGACACACTGAAGCTTGAATGGAGGCTTGTAGTGGCCCAACACCTCACTAAGACACTTCTTTCCTTCAGTGTGTGTGTGTGTGTGTGTGTGTGTGTGTGTGTGTGTGTGTGTGTGTGTGTATGTGTGTGTGTGTGTGCGTGCTGTACATGTAGGTATAAACACACTACAGATTTGTACACCATTCGAGACAGTTACCCAGCAGGGCTTTAGACAGACAGACAGATAGACAGACAAACCAAAATAAAGAGAGATAGAAAAAAAAAAGAAAGAAAGAAAGAAAAGCAACCGGCACATGAAAAAAAACAGAAAGGAAGCAAAAAAATGAAAGAGAAGCAGACAGCAATTGACATGAAAACAGATATCTTTTAACCGAGCCTTCCGCTCAGTCTGTCGAAGAAGAACAAGGGAGTGTTCTCCGCCTGTCAGTGGATTGGGACGAGGCCTGTCCATACCCGTCCCAGCCCCAACCCTTGCTGCACACCTGGGCCTCCTTTTCCCTTTGAGGTGGGTCCCAGACACGACCTAGCATGCCTCAGTGTGTATGTGTGTGTGTGTGTGTGTATGTGTGTGTGTGTGTGTGTGTGTGTGTAGGGAGAGAGACACACACATTGGGAGGTCTGAGTGAAAAGGGAGTTCCCCTATTCAGTCTTGACTGACACAAAGGTAAGCATAAACACCAGAAACTGTACAGACATGATTTCATTCATACTTAAACAAAAATCCTGAGTGACGTCATGTAGTAGCATCGCAGGTCCACTAGTGTTTGTGTGCCGTTACTGTGTTTGTGTGCATGCTCTTGTCTGTGCGCTGCATCGCAGCAGTGTAAAGCAGAACAGGGAGAAGCCGTGGCACTGCTGTAGGACCAGTGAATAATTAGTAGAAGAATTAAAACGGAGCATCTGAGACTCAAGCTGGACCTCTAGTGTTCCTCACAAAAACAGGGCGAAAGTTTCTCCCTCTCCGCAGGCCCCTCCTGGTGGGAGTGGTAATATCCCCCCTCCTCGTGTCACACTTCAAAGAGGAGACTGAGCTCCCCCTGCATTCATCTGAGGCTAACAGCTTAACCACACAGTTCAAACAGTGTACCCACGCCCTCAAAAGGGAATGGCGTCTCTCTCTCTCTCTCTCTCTCTCTCACACACACACACACACACACACACACATCCACACATAGTCACTCACAGACACAAATACACACACACACACACACACACATAAACACACACTCACACACACACAAATATACACACACACACACACATAAAAATACACGTGCACAATTACATACACAACACACATGCATACACATACGTGTGTACCCAAATGCACATATGCCTATACACACACTCACATGCACACTGTGTATGCATCTGCATGCACATCTGTAGTAGAATAGAATATACTATAATATACTAGACTATAGTGTGAACTGTACTACTAGTGGAGTAGTAAATTAGTCTGTGATGAACAGGCGTCACATCCTCCCGAACCTCCAGATCCACCATGACCTAGACCAGGAGCAAGCACTCACTGGAGATGAATAAATTAGCACTAATACACCCGCCCATGCCGTTAATACCTTAATACACAATGTATTTGTGGCAAGCCTCCATAGGCTTGTACACAGGACTGTGTCATGATGCTGTGTCATGATGTTCTCCTCTTTTACCACGGCTCTGTTTTGATTGACAGATGAAGACATGCGTTTTTTCTGTCTGCATTCATTTGCACGTATGCCGTAAGTGAAAGTGAACTATTTGCCTATTTTGGTTGCGCACAGAGGAATGTGACCTCCTCATATAAGTCATCCATGCAGTAAAACACACACACCAGTGAACACTAGGGGCAGTGAACACACTTGAGCGGCGGGCAGCCCCAAACTACAGCGCCCGGGGAGCAGCTGGGGGTGTTACGTGCCCTGCTCAAGAGTGTCTTGCCCTGTGCCGGGATCAAACCTGGGACCTTCTGGTCATATGGCTGGTTTCCTAACCACTAGGCCATGACTGCCCTAATCTAATAATTTGATTTAAGCAATTATTATTATTAGTATTATTATTAGTATTATTTCTAATAATAATAACAGTAATCATCATCATCATCATCATCTAGACCTAGTCACCTGACATTGACCACTGTGCTTGCACAGAGAAACTTGACCTCCGTTTTTAACCCATCTGTTCAGTGAAACATACACACTAGGGGGCAGTAAGCACACATGCCCAGAGCAGTGGGCAACACTATTTACAACACCCAGGGAGCAGTTGGAGGCTCTTCAGTCATGTCTTGTCGGTTGTGGTGATTGGCATCCTTCCAATTACAAGACTGGTTCCTACAAGCCCACAGCTGCCCCAGATAGTGTTCAATGGTGGCAACTGCAGACATGGTTTATCACAGAAATGCATGTACATGACGCTGATGTGGTATTAGTCATGATTTTCTTTTTCAGAGGTTTTAACAGTTCTAGCTCATTTACCACTGACATGTTCCACTTGGACGTATGGAAAATGAACATGTTGCAATGACACAGCTTCTCTGACTGTTGAGGTAAATCTGACGTCATGCTGAAGTGCTTGACTGACTTATGCAATGGCCAACAGTACTGGAGATAAACCACACCTCTGCTGAATGTAAACAACCCTGACTGAGCTTAGAGCACCAGCTAAATACGGAGAACAGCGAAGAGCCTTCACTTATTCTTAGTGATGAAGAAGCAGTGATGGTGTATAAAGATAGAACTGTGGTCTCGCTCAGTCTGAGGATGCGACATACTGTAGCTCCAAGCCTTTAAAACACTTAGACACTGTCAAACACCTTGTACACTATCCTCCCTTTTCAGCTAAGGGATGATTGGGAAATGGAAAAGTGTGCAGGAAGACACACAGCCAGAAACACACTGGCAACCCTTGTTTACTGCTAACAAGCTACTATTGTAGAACAGGCCGTGTCTCTGGGGGCAGGACATTCAGAGTTTTAGAGAACATTTAGTAGGATAATTGTGAAGATTTGCACAAATATGAATCATCCTCAGAAATGCCATGTTATAAAATTATAATGAGAATTTCCCAAAACTGTTTTTGTTTTTTATTTTAATATACATTTTACATTTAACAATATTCAACATAAACTGATGAGCTGTAGCGTTACCACAAACCCACTGGGAGATGAAGTGAATAACATTGATTATGTCATTACAGTGGTAGCTGTCAAGGTGTGAGATATATAAGGCAGCTAGTAAACAGTCAGTTCTTTAAAGTTGATGTGTTGGAAGCAGAAAAAATGAGCAAGTGTACGAATCTGTGTGAAACATTACGATGGCTGGGTGAGTGGGTTGGGTCATCTTCGAATTAATAGGTTTTGTGGGATGTTCCTAGTATGCAGTGGGTAATTCCTACCAAGGAGGTAGGTACTACAAGGAAGGACAACCAATGAACCGGAGACAGGGGAGTTGGGAGTTCAACACTCATTGGTGCATGTCTGGCCTGTCTTTTCGGATCCCATTGACGATCCACAGAAGGATCTGTTGCTTACATCTTGGTGCCAGATACCACAGCACACCTTCAGAGGTTTAGTGGAGTCCATGATTCGAAGGGTCAGAGCTGCTTATGCAGACGATGTTAACATTAGAGCTGATCAGCGCATTGCTGCATTATTGTTATAGTGGATACTTTCACTACCCTTGAACCCCCAGATGAAGGTGACGCAGCACAACCTGGAAGGAGACACTGCCGATGTTCATTTAATATGGAAATTTCATACAGATAAAAACATGTTTCCATTTAAATAATGGACGATAGAAAATTAAATAAATAAATAAACTAGGAGGTTAACGTGATATTCGGTGTCAGGATCAGTGCATAATTACTTGAAACCCATGCTGGGTTCATGTGACCTATACTCCTGCGTTATAGAGGTTATAGTGGGTACTAAGTGACAAAGTAAATCCTGGCTCATATTACCACAACTTGAGCTATTTTGAGCTGCTGATATTTCTCAACGATTGCCTTTTTTCCCTTATGCCTGCAAGTTCATATACAGGCACCCACCCACAGTGAGAGAAACAGAGAGCGAGAGTGAGAGCGAGCGAGAGAGAGAGAGAGAGAGAGAGAGAGAGAGAGAGAGAGAAATTATCATTAATTCTGTACATTATGCAGAGCAAAATGAGAAAAATGCTCAAATGAAAAGGCTCTTGGCGCCTCTTTTGACCGGCACAGAAGGTTTCATTCTATTTGTTTTAAAAAGGGCTATTAATGAAACACTGCCATAAATGAAGGCTTCATTAAATGAGGGTGTCGTCTGCACAGTGTGCTTTCCCTTTGCCCTTTGTGTGGTCTGATCTATTTGTGTCGCAACACACAACTCCAAAATACAAGGCTGTGCACCGAGATGTGTGTGTGTGTATTCGAAAGCACTCAAGTGCTGCTGGGACGAACAATTAATATGATAAATGGTTAATTGGATTGTGAGGCCAATGAGGCACAATAGGTGTAGCACAATATTTAAGTGTGCCGACTGCAGGAAGTGTACACTCTATAAAACGTGTAGTGCTTTTTTTTCATCCTAAAAACTCTAAGAATAGGAAACTGTGACTTAATCATGGACGACTGTATGTACTACATACTCATCTTTCTGAAGGTGGAGTCCGAGGACCACAGGCATGACTTTATTAATAATGACTCTCAAAGCAATCAGCCATATGATTAAAACCACAAAACTACTGGCAGGTGAAGTGAGTAACTTTAATTATCTCATTACAGTGGCACCTGCCAAGGGGTAGAATATATCAGATAGCAAGTATACACTCAGTTCTCAAAACTGATGTGTTGGAAGCAGGAAAAATGGGTGAGTGTAAGGATGTGAGGTCAGAGTATCTCCAAAATGGCAGGTCTTGTGGGGTGTGTTCCAGTATACAGTAGCTCTTAAAAGTAGTCCAAGGAAGGACAACCAGTGAACCAGCAACAGGCTCATGGGTCCCCAAGTCTCACTTATGCGCATGGGGAGCGAAGGCTAGCCTGTCATGTCCGATCCCACAGAAGATTCACAGACGAATCTGTTAGTAACGGCTTGGTGCGGATACTGGAGCACACCTTCAGAGGTTATGTGGAGTCTATGTCTCAATGGGTCAGAGCAATTTTGGGACAAATAGTAAAATAATAGGGCAAATAGTTTAAAAAAATGGGGGCAGCCTTGGGCTTGTGGTTTAGGAACCAGATTTGCAATTGGACAGATTCCCATAACTGACGTGCAGTGTGTGTGTCAGTTTCACTGCACAGATGAGTTAAATGTGAAGGTCAAATTCCGCCATGTGTGCAAGCCCAGTGGTCAATGAGTGGTTTACAGTCACTAAAAATCTCAATAGCTTTAATAATGAAACACAATTCACTGTATATCCTTGATATTAGAACAGTGTGTTTATGCAGAGTGAATTAGAGAAGGGTTTGGGATGGTCCTGCTAGAGAATTAAGTCAGTATGGACCATACAATACCAAACTCCTATGTCTGTGACTGGGGCGGTGTCTATTTCTCCAAAACTAAAATAGTAATTACCAAAATAACACAGATTTTTTATGTTCATCTAGCTACTACACATGCGCATAACGGAAGCCATATATATATAATATATAATATTAAATTATATTAATATAAATATTAATAATATAATATTAAACTAACAATATAATAATAATAATAATAATAATAATAATAATAATAATTAAAAATAAAACTCGAAATAAATCAATAAAATGTCATATTATGTAAAACCTTCTGGTACAATACCATCCTAACAACATGCGATGGAAACCAGTTGAAGCTGCTGAAGCTTCGCTAATCTGTGCATTCGTTAAAATAAGACTATGATAGCCCCATATTCCCCCCTTTGTCACATTTATTAATAGGCTGATTGGTTCTTTCTATTGACAGACGGGACTTATGTGAAGCATTCCCTTTTTTGGTGTTACACACTTCACCATTCATTTTTCACCTATCAGAGTGGTTTATCTCTATAGTATAAGATCTTTGATTAAACCCAACAATGTTACTAACACTAAAATCGTTCAGATGTTACACTTGAATTATACTCTACTGCACCACTTCTTAGCTCTCGCTATCACCTTGACTTTCAATTCTAGTGAATGAATCCGCTAGGGGGACATGGCGTTATTTTTTAATAAGGTGTGGTCACAAATTAATATATCAATGCCATGAGTGAAGCTTCTACTGGAATTCATATATTAAATTGTGGCCACAAGGCAACTGGTATATTTTAAAAGAAGTGAGAAACAGAAATTGCAGAATTAGATCATTGTGCCCACAGGAATATATACGCATGAAGACCACTCATATTACCATTTACTTCAATCTTGTGGTGTTACGACATGGATATACCATCACCTTAAGCTAATTCGCAAAGTGAATTGATTTTCTTTTCACCAAATAAATAAAAAACATATAAAGAATGACATGCCAACAGCAAAAGAAGTCACTTAGCAACCACAATATTACAGTAGCCACATACTAACTCACGGTCTTGATATAGATAGTCTTAGTTTTAAACTGGCTCCAAATTATCTGTTATTGTGATATTAACACCATCCCAGTGCTCACAGGCCCATCCTAATGCTGTCCCAGATAGCAAATGAGTCATGGTTCTGATCTGGCCCACAATTAATGTACTGGAACTCATCCACAAAAAGTACGGCCTAAATGTTAAACATTAAATGTGGCTGCTAAAGCTGGGCCAGTTTTGGCTCACAGTACACTTGCCATTGCCATATCTGGCCCATAAGTGATTTAACTGGGCCATATTTGGCCCAGATTTGTTCGCTATATGGGTTTGCACACAAATTTTTCATAGACTTGTTCTTTTGTTTAATGTGGTTTTTACTCACGTAATAAGTTATTTGCCAAAGAGAATTTGAGCATGTCTTAAGGCCACTGCGTGTACGCAGCAAAAAAACTAGCTTGCTTGATATATAACAGCATATTTAAGTGAGCCCTTGGCTTCTGCTTTAACGTACGTAGATCAGAGAATTTTTCCAAACAATTTAAACCAAAGATTTAGTCTAAGGCCAAGGCCAGTAGGTGTACTGCAGTCCAGGTTTGGACCCAGACACCATCCTACCCATACCTATAACCAATAAATTGTTGAGAGTTCATGGAACGTTTCTATTTTAACTGCCACAGATTTTCTACACATTATGGCACTGGTTTCCAGCATCCCAAGTGCCTGTGCTGTAAATCCACTCTCATGACACTACTCAACCCATAAAATCTGTGAATTCGGATAACCATTAGGATTTTAAAACAAAGCATTTGATTAAGAATGGACAGATTCTTGCAGTAGAATTCCTCCTGTAGGCAGTTAAAAAACCCTATGTTCCAAGACTAGGGCAAATGTTAAAAGTAGCAATGTGAAGCTTCTGCTGAGCAAACATACCCAATCAAATCTGAACTGAGGCCACAGAAAATAAACGATCTACAAGCCCAATATGATCAGTCCACCAGAATTCTAACTCGATTATCCACTAGCCAACAACATGCTAACGAGTGTTAACTTTAAGGTGCTTGGATAATGGGTCAACATAAAACATTTTCTGACAGAGATTGGTTAAAAGGTTGAAAATTTGAGCCTCAGCATCACTGGATAACCACATGTTCTTGAGCACAACCCTTAACCCTCTGCTCATCCCATCTGTGCAGTGAAACACACACATCAGTGAACACTAGGGGGCAGTGAACAAGTGCCCGGAGCAGGAGGCAGCCCCAAACCACGGTGCCCGGGGAGCAGTTGGGGGAGTTAGGTGCCTTGCTTAAGGGCACCTCAGCCATGTCTTGCTCCGTGTGGGGTGTAGTGTAGTGTATGATGTAGTGTATTTTATTAAATCTAGTTCAGCTTGGTTTGACACAACATGTCTTACTTCACTCAAGGAAAACAAAGAAAACGATTTTCTTGGTGTTAAAGCAGCATTTCCTTTCATATACAGGCAAATTTGAAGTCAGAGGAGCTGCAGTGCTACTAAATGTGAACTACAGGAAAGCAGTTGGAAAGTACCTGCTCCCTCCCAGCGTCCACCCCCTCTTCGTGAGCACGAGCATGTGGGTTTTATTAACGCTCGCTGCAGTGTTTGTTTATGGAGTGCTCTCTCTCTCCCTCTCTCTCTCTTTCTCTCTCTCTCTGTCTGTCTCTCTCTCTCGCTCACACACACACACACACACACACACACACACTCACAGGCCCATTTTCTAGAATTCCGGGTGTTCCAGTTTTCCCAAACATGCTTCAGGAATTCTGTGACCAGATTCAGAAATAAAAACTTTGCAACACTCTTTCTCTCAGTCAAAAGTGAAAGTGAAAATAGGATTTTTCATACGCCGGTGCAAATCTGAGCAATTCCTGTTTAAAAAAGAGAAAGAAACTGGCTGATAGATTAGTTGTGCATATGAAACAGCTTCTTTTTCGACTCATGCCTCCTGTTCTGGTATTCCCCACTCTAATTTTCTCTCTGCTCTCCTGGCTAAGTTGTACAACTCAAATTTTCTTTGTGAGGGTGACAAAGTGGACACCAGCAGAGGGAGTGCATTAAAGCAGGATTGTACACACGACTCACTCGATGTTTCCTGACCCGTTTCCTCGGCGTGCGGACACTCCCTGCAGCCAACTGGGAAGTATGCTAGCAAATCACAACTAGAGCTTGAGCAGAACTAGAGCATTTCTTTTTGCTCTGTGAATAGTGGCACTGACAAATAATTGCAGGCCTATGCTTCATAACATCCTGAAGTAATCTATCCGAATCAAGCTTATGTGAAAAGCATCTTCATTTAACTTCCTTGCAATACTGCAATACCAGACGTTAGTGCAATTCTTAGCAGCCTACACCCAGGCCATCCGTTTTGTAAATGTCAGACAGTGAACGACTAAGAGAGCTGATGAAAAGATGTCTTTTTTTTCGAAAATGCTAGTTAAATCTTTTTTCTATTTTAATCTGTACACTGATGCCAGAAAAACTGGCCCAGCAGGCCTAGGCAAGATACATAGACTGGTGGGGTCTCTATAATGGTATGGGGTTTGTTTAGCTGGCATTCCATGGGACCCCTGGTACATCTACAAACATCTTATCCTGATTGGTTTGGCCTGTTTCAACAAGACAGTGCACCACCACACATGTTTAAAAACACCAAATTATAGGGAATTATGAAGAAGGTGCAGCCATTTCCAACTAATTTACCAGATCTCAACGTTATTGAACACATCTGGGATACCATGCAACGCGCGGTGGAACCCTGAAATCCTACACTTTGGAATACAACAGAATTGTGGACCGTTCTGTAGGATGTATGGTGTTCATTACATACAGAATATTTCCACAAGCTCGTGTTCATGCCATATGAGGGATATATTTCGGGTAAAGGGCTGGAGCTAATACTTAACTCAGAGAGCATTAAACTGGAAAAAAGTGCAATGTACTTTTTACTATGGCAGTATACTGTAGCCATAAGGCCATTCATCATAGAATGTATTTACTGACATACGGTAGTATGGTAGTGTATCATTTTGAATGTAGTCACAACATTAAATACCATAACATTCATTACTCCTGGTGCTGTACTAGTTGGATATACTATTTATTTTATCATGAAGTGTGGGACGTTGTCCATTTGTTAGTTCTGGTCGCTAATCTGATTGGTCAAATGGTGTCCTAATAGAGTGCTGATATTTTGTATGACATTTCAGTGTTCACATCACTCCACATGTCTGTGTTCACAATATCCAAGTCCAAATCTAGTAATAGTAGTTCGGTACACTAAAACCGTTCCTACACTTACTACAGGCTGTCGGTCAGTGAGTTACATGGCACCACTCTATTCAGCCGTGGCTTCTCTGGGAAGTTTTTTAGTTAAGTGAGCAAAACAGAACTAAAAACTTGGCCATAGCATGTCTGAAATGTCAGTTGCCTCATATTAGTTTCTCGTTATTAGAATTGTAATGTAAAACATCTTAACTGTCAGCTACATATGGTGCACTACTGTATTTAGTACAAAGTACTTAAAGGTACCAGAGGTTTATAAAGTCAGGTAACACACAGTCAGTTAATATAGCTAGTTCAGGATGTTTTTGGTACCTCAGCATATAAAAGCTCATTTCCACCTCATAGAAAGAAAGAAACTGTTGACTTTATTTGTGGCAGCTCCGGTGTGGTAAAACGGTATCTCATTCTGACTTTTAATGTTCAAGTTTTGACTTATTATCTCAAAATTCTTATTTATCTCACTTTATATATGGGGATAGTGAATATGAATATATAATCATTACATATGGGTCTGTAAAAATATTGTTCTTCATTTTCTTACCTAGTGAATAAAGCACAGCTGTTTACACAGCTAATTAGCTAGCTTTTCCAGCTAGCTAATCAACACATCCCAATGGTTCAGAGAAAATAAAGTCTGATTTTATGATTAGTCAAGTCATGCACATCGGGTCAGTTATTATGAATTACGCGATTTTTGGTCTCATACTGTATTTATATACTATTTAGTGCAACAGTATGCGGGTTGTAACACTCAAGTAGTCACAGTAAAAAATACACTGAAAACTTTTCGGTTTGGGGTCAAAACAAGAATATGAGAAGCCACCCATTTTTCCAAGCAATCATAAATATTGGAACGCGTACCCGGTATGTGCTTCTTGTTGTCTGTGTGTGGCCTGTTAGATAGTTCTGTCAGTCTACGTTTAGTCTGAGCCTTGATATTGATTGTGAAAATTGCATTTTGGTAATAAAAAGGGTAAAACACCATGAAGACTAGACAGCTATCTCTGGAAGAAAAGCTGACAAAAGACTGAAAACCAATCGGAGCAATTGCACAAGCATTAGACATAGCCAGTACAACAATTGTCCTGGAAAAAAGAAACCATTGGTGAAACAGCAGTCTTCACAAAGGTTTTAAAAACCAAGATAAACGGCAGAAAAACATCTCAGAACACATAACACATCCAAGCTTGTGGTAGAAGATCATATTACGTCCCATACCTGTCAACCAAGAACACAAATCTGGGGTTATCATGGGCACTGACAATAGTTCTCAAAATCAATGTGTTGGAATCAGGAAAAAGGGGCAAGCGTAAGGATCGGAGTTCCTTTGACAAGGACCAAATTGTAATGATCAGAAGAATGGCTAAGATCGTCTCCGAAACAGCGATTCCATTCCTGGTATGCAGTGGTTAGTACATGGTCCAATGAAGGACATACATTGAGCTGGCAACAGGGCCATGGCTGCCTAAGGCTCACTCATGTGTGATGGTTGTGAAAGTTTGGTCTGATTTCACAGAAGATCCAGAAAAGGACCTGTTTCTAACATCTTGTTGCCAGATACCACGGCACACCCCCAGAGATCTTGTGAAGTCCATGCCTCGACAGGTCAGAGCTGTTCTGGAGGATGTTTATGCAGATAGATGCAGCTATAGTACATGAGCATGAAGTACCAGACTAGTTGAACATATTTAATATGGACCTCAGCTAACATGGGCTTTGGTTACAGTGCTGTATTTTCTTGTGGTTGGGAAATTTGGGAAGCTTACTGCTGGTTGAAACTTTTAGAAAATGTAACATTTTTATTTTGCAACAGTTTCCTAATACCTAATATTTTTATATAGTATCTGTATAGTATTGTGTACAGTTCGGGACATTGCCATGAAACAATGGCGTTACGTACCATGGAGTCAGTAATTTATAGTTCCCTAGTTTCTGACATCTGGTTTTCTATGGAGGGATGTGTTACAGCGTGCTATCTTAGACGTCACAACTTAAATACTAATTAAAAACCACTGAAATGTGCAAATGACGTGATTTTTACCTCACAAAATAGCGTTTGAGGGACGTTTATCTTTTCCTCCGGTCGGCATAAATTAGACTAAGCATTGCTGCGTGTGGGCGAGCCTGAGCGCTCGGTGTTGAACACGGGGGAAGAAAAGGCGCTAAGCGAAGAAGAAGCAAGAGCACAGAAAATTTTAAGAGGACAAAATAAGCAGTGACGTAAGAAGACAAGGATTCGAGAGAGTTTGTTCTCACAACACTGTGCTGTGTGTTGTGTGTCAGGATAAAGATTGGTGTAGCCACAGGACTGGATTTGAAGATATTTTAATATTTTATAATACAAAGATATTAAGTATGTGCCTTATGTCGGGTCAGAAGCGATACCACATCCTAATCTCCAATTCACTGTAGTCTTTTTGGTAAGGCGGTGATCTGAACTATTTTACAGAGGGAAAAAATAAAGCAGGATCCATTTATGGGTTAGAGCTTTTTTATTGGTAGGTTATGTACCACATGCTATATCCTTATACATTCAGACAAAAGTGATACAGAAACTACAGGTGAAATAGTCGTACATGTTATTATACACTTAATTATATATTAAATATATAACATATATATCATACAATTAATTTGACTAAATTTGCATATATATTCACATAACATACTTACAAATAAGTAAAGATCTGGTATATAACCTACCTGAAATAATTATATAATTTAAAACATGGGTGCTATAAAGAAAACTCTGCTAGGCTTTAAACATAAAGCTCTGCTATCTGCGTGTGTGTGTGCGTATGTGTGTGTGTGTGTGTGTGTGTGTGTGTGTGTGTGAGAGAGAGATACAGCTCCCCCTTTCTTCCATTCCCTGCATCTCTACTAATTATCCCCCGCCCCTACCCCCTTACACACACACACACACACACACACACACACACACACACACACACAGAGACAGACACGCACGCGCACGGACCTACGCAGAGCCCATGGTATGCAGATGAGTCTCGACAGGTCACAGGAAGTCAAGATTCCAGATAAAGCCCCAAGAAGGAAACTGAAGAGAGAGCAGAGGAAGCAGAACAGAGAGGGGAGACAGCAAGCGATGTTGTGCACTAGCTAACAACTCTACGGCAAATCGCATGCATGAAAATAGCAATAACGTCTGTGGACATACCTGTCTTATACAGGCATCCTGATAATAAAGGACTATGTCTAATGTTACTGTATCAAATCATATGACAGGACATTACAACATCCCAACAGATATGAAGGTCCACATATTAACCCACAGGGCTAATCTGATTGGTCAGAACATATCGATTCAGTTTCTAGAACAGACGATCTAGAGTCGTCGTAGTGCGTTCAAAACTTGTATGTTGTAGCCATCACATAATCAGATTAATAATACACAGATGCTTGTTGTTATCTAATAAAAACATAGGATTGATACAGGGAAACTTTCTGTACCAAAGCATTTACTCAACTTCTCAGGTGTCAGCGAGTTGTAACAGCCTGTAGGTTTTCCACTGCAAGTTTTTCCAGTTTCTCAGTAACAGAACAAGCTGCATTTTTCCTGTCATACTTCAAGACTAAGAGGAACAAAACATCAGCGAGGAAACAGTTGAAAGCTGCTATAACGTAAGTGATAACAGGAACTGATTTATTTTACCGCTTTCATTTAACATTAAACGTAGTTACCTGACATATGACCTGTCATTCTTTGGTGATTTAAGTGAGGTGAACTATTCTTTTGACCACTGTGTGGTGGAATTTAATTCTGCGTTTGACCATCTGCGCAGTGAAACACACACATACACACTAGTGAACACGCACTAGGTGCGGTGAGCAGACATACCCAGAGCAGTGGGCAGCCCCTATCAAGCAGCTGAGGGTTTGGTGCCTTGCTTAAGGGCAATACAGTTGAGTCCTACTGGTCCCAGGTTACTTAACCACAACCTTACAGCTATATCTGCGGTAAAAGAGTAATAAAACACTTTGAAACGTGGCGCTATTGGAAAAATAATTCATTTCAGGGTTGTTAACGGGACTGAGTTTCACACTGGGCTACATCGCCCTGTAGTGGATTACTGTCCTGTAGCAGCACACCTCTTAATGTTATTACTTCAGCCTCATTAATCCTGAGGATATGTTGGGACGTTTTGCAGGAAAAGGAGAGAGCGCTCCTGTTCTGTGACTGCGTATCGGCACGTCCGCAGCAAACACGTGGGCAGCGACGAAGACGGTAACGATGAGAAAGGAGCACAGACTGTTGTGATGGAGTGAAAAACAAAATCAGACCAAAGTTCATGAGATGGAAACAATAACTGGAGTTAAAGAGGATTTTATGCAGATGTGAACAAGACACTGTATAAGAGGACGGGGTCAACAAAAAGATGTTCTGATATAACAGGGGTAATAAAATTAAGCAGTAAAAAATAATTAATTCACTAAAAAATAAAAATGAATTCAAGTTTGTAAGGAATTGTGATTTTATTATTATTATTATTTCACATATTAAACTATACTGTGTCCCTGTAAATAACATATAAATATATATCACATATAAAATGAATATTTTTTATTTATATTTTTTTTATTGCTTTAGGCTCATTAGGGCTGGACAGAGACTTTCATTTATTTCCTCAGGCGTTTTCAGACACACCCTGCACCTCAGCGCGCACACACACACACACACACACACACACACACACACACACACACACACCCCAGCGCCTGTCAGACTAATGTCAGCTTTTCAAATCGACTTGTTCCTCAAACGCCATCTTTCTTTTTTCCCTCCTCTTTACGATTTTCCGACACATTCTGGAAGGACGGGCCGCTTTCCGACCGGATCACTTTACGGGAAACGAGCCGCGCGCACAGGCACAGATACGATCGTTTCCATAGAAACCAGCCCCCCACCTCTCCCCTTAATGCGAGAACGGGGACATGGAGGTCAAGACGGAGCGGCGTTGCCGTAGAAACCGCGCACACGTCCCTCATGTGCCCCAAACTCCTCCCTCCTTCAGTAATCGGACGCCCGGCTTGTGGAGGTCGACGCCTCTGATTGGCTGGAATGCAGTCGCTCGGGTTTGACTCCGCCCATCTATGCCGGTGGTTGCGCTTCTTAAAGGGAAACTAGAAGAAACTAATTTGTGAACCGGAGGGAATAATAATGTGTGTAGAATGTATTTTATGAGACGAAAAACTGTTTTAAACATTGTAAAGTTATTCAGCAATCATGTGAAAAAACAAGTAAAAATGTCTCTCTGAATTACGCAACACTGCATTAATTAACTAATTAATTAATTAATTAAGTATGGTATAAACAATACAAATAAATCATGTCTCTTAATTTTTTATGTAATCTAATGATCCGGATTAATTTAGCCTTTATAGACCTTCTCAAATTATATTTTAAAAAAACACAATGTTGTAATAAATCCAGGTATTTCACACATTCACCCTGATTTCTGTACTTAATAGAATAAAAATCATACACGCATAAATAAATAAAAACAAGGTAAAAAAAAAAAAAAGCGCAACACACTCATGTGAACTGAAGTGTATCTATTCGTGTCGGTGATAAAGAGTGTGTGAGAATTTGGGAAATGTCCGTGTGCATCTTACCGTGCAGAGCAGCACCACCGCGCCTCAGCTCACACCTAATCAACATTATCTGACCCCCGACAGAAAATAATAATAAAGAACTACCCAAACAGATCAATGCACTTGCCTTACAGATTTACACAGAGAGAGAGAGAGAGAGAGAGAGAGAGAGAGATCAGGAGCTGTACACAGTGTACTTTTCTATCTACCGCCTCGTCGAGTGCGCCATGTTTGTCTGGTCAGACGAGGTCTAACTGCGCTCCTGGACGTATGGTGGCGTCCGATATGAGGCAGAGGGTGTAGCGATTTATGTTCAACTTGATTACTTTGCCTTTAAGTTCACAAGGCATCCATCTGGCAGGCAGACGAAGCTCCGCCCTGATGTTTCACCCAGCGGTCCTCCTGCCACCGCGGTGTCCGGGGCAAATCACTCACACTGCATCTCCCATAATGCCCTCATGATGAAAGGCTTCAGCGGCTCTGAGCGGGACTCAGCGGGCAATGTAGTCTTTATTCCTTTCCCAGAAACATTGATTGACAGGAGTTTATACTTCATTACAGTCACTAACTCAAATATCAATGTTTTTAGATATAATTTAATACATTATAAGATCATTAAAGACAGTCTGGGTTAATACAGTCCTAAATAATCCTGCAGGAAATAAATAATTCCTACACAGGAATTTATTTACTAATATAATCACAACTATTGTCACCCGTCATCTCCCCGTGTCTGTGTGGGTTTTTGCCGCGTGCTCAGGTTTCCTCCCACCTCCAGGAAAATCGCACATGGCAGCCTAATTGGATACGCTAAATTGCCCCTAGGTGTGCGAGTGTGAGTGAATAAGTGTGTGTTGATGAATTGGTACCCTGTCCAGAGGTGTTCCTGCCTCACTCACTACTGTGACCTATAAGAATTATTATTCCTGCCCGTTTTGATGTTTAATGTATTTTGTGAGCATCGTATCTATGAGGAATCTATGTGGAAACGGTATCATGAACGTTTGCCACAAGGCTCCTGGAGGCATTTTTAAGAGTTATGCCAGCGAGACGACCCAAATATCTTCAGGGAACTCTGATTTCGGAGTTCATATTAATGTTAAGGTCGAGATATTGTAATGTGAATTAAAAACACGCTGTTTGTTCTAACAACACTAGAAAAATATCTGTGACTAGTGGCTCTAGTGGAAAGATAAACATCCTGCTTGTTTTGTGTTTGTATGTATTAGACGTTTTAGCACACTGTTATGTTGTGGTGTGGATACAAGGCGAGATTTACAGTGTTGAAACATACTTTCATAAGTAAGCTAGGTCTATAAAACAGGGTGGGACATGTAAAAAAATAATCAATGAAAAAGTGGTCCACCAACATGTTTTATTCCTCTTTTACCACAGCAGTTCATAACAATTACAATTTTTTCATTAAATGAATGAAACAATGTGTACAATGTTGTATAAGGTCCATGAGACAAGGCAGTCCAATTAGAACTTATTTTATAGCCTTTATTTTTCTCTCTAGAAGACAGACAAAAAATACAGTTTGTTACAGAAGAAGAAGAAACACAATGTCCTCTGTCCTGAAGACTCTCCCATGGTGGAAAACCTACTGACTGCTACCAAGCTTCTTCGACCAATGTTAAATTAAGGTTTCTGTACTAAACACTGACAAACAACATATCTAAACTAAACACCATATAATTGAATAGACATGTTTCTTCGTTAAGTAAATGTTTTCATATATTTATTAGTCTTGGATTCGTCCCAGTAAATGTGGAGAATGTATTTATAAAAAATCAGCTGTAGTGTCAATTACTGTCAGTGAAATGAAATT
>JAOVVF010000030.1:9116807-9133431 GCA_028565595.1 Duopalatinus emarginatus | reverse complement strand
GTGGGAAGGCAGGGAGGGGGGTGGTTGGGGTAGGAGGGGGAGGGGAGGATGAATCGGCGAAATTCAAAGCGTTTGCCTTCATCTAAATTACTCAGCAAGACCAGCTGAAGTTCTCAGTGGGGAGGTGGAAAGCATCGTCTCACAGCTCCAACAGTCTAACCCTGTCAATATACTCACACTGAGTACCTTATGTGACGAGTATTAATGAGGAGTCGGTACATGAGCCGGAACGTCCTGGACAAACCTCAAATATATATATATATATATGTATGTGTGTGTGTGTGTGTGTGTATGTGTGGGGGTATATATATACACACACACACACACACACACACACTGATAAACACAAGCAGTGATGGAACTGACCCCCACACATACACACACACACTGGTGCACTAGTGAACACTGGCAGTGAGCACACATCCCCAGAGTGGTGGGCAACCTCTTATCTGCAGCACCCAGGAAGCATTTGTGAGTTAGGTGCCTTCCTCAAGGGCACTTCAGTCGAGTCGTGTTGGTTGCAGGGCTTGAACCTGGTCTCTTATCCACAAGCCTACTGCTGAATACCTTATAATGAATACCCCAGAAGTGGAAATGTACAAATTCTGTTCCGGCCTAAACAAATTTGTATGATTATACTAATAAGAATATAACGCAGTACTTCCTATCCTATTCCTATTCTTCCTATTCTATTCTATTCCCCTGGTTTGTCTACAAACGTCTCTGACAGGTGAACACTATGTGTGCCTCCTTTTTGACGAGTTACACCAGTCCGTGTCCTACATTCTGACGGGTTTGGCCTCTTCATCTGTGTCAACACGCATGTTTATAGGCAGCAAATTATGGTTAGATGGACGCTCATTTGAGTTTGGGGTTTAGCCATTCCCACCTAAGTCACCAGATCTCAGTGTTATGGAACACATCTGGAATGCCATGAATGAATCTTACACCGAGAGGTAAATCAGAATTGTGGACCATTTTGCAGAAAGTATGGTGTTCATTATTTACAGAATATTTTCACAAGCTTGTGGAGTCCATGCCTCATTGGGGACCTACCAAGTATTAGACATTTGACTTTTTCTGGCACTTCAGTGTACATATCAGCTGGTGCAAATGCTATTTAAAAAACAGTATATAAAATTTAAATATTTAAATCTGTACTGTTTGTTTTTTTATTAGTCCAATTTTTTTGTTTTACTTATCACTAACTCCACTATTAAAATCTGTTATACTTGTTAAAAAATATATTTAATTACAAGGAAAATCCACTAAAAATAAAACACATGCACATGATCAATCACAAAGCACTAAGAGCTGAACATGAGAACATGTTAATAAATGGTGAAACAGTGCCTAGTAAAAAACTTGGTTAAATTTTCCAATAATGCAGCTCAGCCACTGCAGCTAACACAGCTTTGTCTTCACTGATGGCTTTGTTTTTTAGGTCAATTTCTTTCAAACTATTAATATGAATCACAAAAATATGTTTGCCAATGAAACACATAAGCTGTTTAAACTTGACAGCATTATCCAGATAGAAAATCGCAGTGACTTATCGCCAATGATACAACCAGAAACCAACCATTCTGAGTCTCCTTATATAACACCCAGAAGCTCATGCAGGACACTTTTTTTAATGTGTAAATGTGAATGCATTTGGTCAAAAGTTTAATGTCCAGTCTGAAATGTTACTTCACTGGATGTTAATAGCAGGAAATCGGGGGTGGTGTTAGAGGGACGTCAGTGGGTGTGGTGTTGCGTAGCCTGGTTTTTGCTTCAATTCATGACCATGTGTATTTCCAGATGTGTATTCTTGTTAGAAATTAAAGTGGTAGATTATAGCTACCAGTTTAGTAGTGTGCATGATGAGTTTGCCAATAAGGACAAACCACATGTCAGTATTTATATCCAAATTATTGATTCTTTCTAAATTCTAAAATGGCTTTGAGAGAGACCGCACCACTAGTATCAGAGTCTTAGTATCAGTATCAGAAGACAAAAAGGGGTATCAGGCCAACCCTCAATCTCTTGGCTCACAAGCCCTGATTATATCTCATAATAATAATGATAATAATAATAATAATAATAATAATACCTATTATTAAAAAGATAGCTTAAAAACATGATTATAATATATATCAAACTAAATACTAAAGAGTGGTAAAAATAAATCAACGCTCATCCAGCTTGCCAGACATGTAGGAGTGTGTGCATTTACTGTTTAAGGAGCTGACGTATCCTTAACCAGCAAATTCAAGGTGAACACTTGACAGCTATGTTGCATTGATGATTTCAGCTATGAAGGTCAGTGCACTCGATATACACTGATGTGCCAGAAAAACTGGTTAACCTGAGTAATACTTTGTAGGTCCTCCACATGGCGCAGGACTCCATGAGCTTGCAGAAATATTCAGTAGTACGTGAACATCATACTCAACGGTCCGCAGTTCTGTTGTATTCCGAAGAGTAGGATATCACAGCACAAATCAATCACATCTGGCATCCCAGATACGTTCAATAATGTTGAGATCTGGTGACTCAGATGGGTGTTCCTCTTACCACAATTTGGTATCTATAGATGCGTGTGCGGCGGCACATTGTCCTGTTGGAAGCGTGAATGCAGGAAAGATGCAGGAAACGAATGGGTGTGATACTTCAGAAAGGAGGCGCATGGAGACGTTTGAAGATGTACCAGGGGTCCTGTGGAATACCAGCTAATCAAACCTCATACCATTATGAAGCAACCACAAGCCAATGTATTTTAACTAGGTTCGTCTGTACCAGCTTTTCTGGCACTATAGTAAATGTGTTCAAACAGCAAGTTTGCACTGAAATGAAACTCTGTAATGAAATATGAATATGAATATGAGTTTTCTCATAGAATGGTGCTGGATGAAATACTGTCCGACTCTTCATGTGTATTTAATTAACCTCAGTAAGAATTGGACTTTACTAACATGTACGACTAAAACAGCTGATGGTTTATTAATCCTATAGTGACAACATGACAGAAATGGACATTTACAGAACATACAAGGCCACACGAGTAACTCTCCTTTTGAAACACACCATCAAAATCATCAATTTGTCAAGGATTGTTACAGCCTAAACAGAAAAACTCGCCTATTGCCTGTTTGCCAGTACAACAAATAAAAACCATGACATATCAGTTCAGGCAAACTTTACTCTTCTTATATGTACATACTCATAAATAAATATGAATTCTAGATACTGCAAATTTTTAGGTACTAATCATGGTGCCATGGAGTAGATTTATTCGTACATTCAATTTCTTTGGGGTTGAAGAAAGGCAGAAACGTATCCTCATGTGAATTGTATAATTTAGGAGGAGTCAGTCACGCTGAACTGCTGTTAGAACTGGGAGTTCGATTGTAGTCACATTTATTCGTTTAAGCAGTGGATAAACATTGGAACGCTGGATGGGTGATTTGCGTGGGTCGTTGAATCGGTATAGAATTGGTTGTGCTCTGCTCTCAGACCTGTTCTTCAGGCCGTCGTTCACGGTTTCACAGGCTGGATGGACAGCAGGCTGCCAAACTTGAAGTGCTGGATGACAGGAAACTTTTCTAGACACTTAAGATAGAAACAGAGAGAAGGAGGGAGATTGGAAGAGAGAGGAAGAGAGAGAGAGAGAGAGAGAGAGAGAGTGAGAGAGATGGGTGGCATTGCTTACTTTTGATGTGTTTCTTTAAAACAAACTATCCATAATACAGCACCCAGACATTATCACTAATGAGAATACATAGAATACATAATACACAGAATATTGTGGGGAAAACACTCCGCTTTAATTTCAATCCAATGCTTAGGGAAGGTGGAGGGGCAGGACTTGTGAACACTATCTGACTGACAGTGCTGTTAAGCAGGATAGCTGAAAAAAACCAACAAACAAACCAATAAATAAGACACTAGTAACACATGTCTATATGTGACCTGATAACATACAGTAAAAAATTATATAGTAATCATCTTTAAATATAAGTGTGTGTGAGAATATTTTCTCAGGCCAAAATTCTGCCCAGATTTAACAACTTGTCAATAGCATGAATTTCCACAGTGCGTTTGTTGTAGTGTAATGTAATGTAGTGATGCCTATAAACTCAGAAAGCTGAACATAATAAAATGATAAACAGTGAAACAGTGTGCTAAACTTTCCAGTAATGCAGCTCAGCCACTGCAGCTAACACAGCTTTGTCTTCACTGATGGCTTTGTTTTTTGGGTCGCTTACTTTCAAACCAGTAATATGAATGAAAAATTGCAAATAAAACACATTATCCAGATTAAAAAAATAAAAAAAATAAAATAAAAAAAAAAAATCGCATTGACCCATCAGCAATGATACAACCAGAAACCAACCATTCAAGGCTTACATTTGAGTTTCATTACATAAAGATAAATATATATATTTACACAAACTTGTGAGCCCATGCAGGACACCATTGTTTTTCCAAAACATGTAAACGGCAATACATTTGATCAGATCCAGTCTGATAAGTGCAGAACAAAAATAGTTCAACATGTTCAAATGTCCGGTCTGAAATGTTACTCCACCGGACGTTTTCAGAGCACAGACACCAGGAAATCGGGGGTGGTGCCAGAGGGAAGTCTATGGGTGTGGTGTTGCTTAGACCGGTTTTTCCTTCAATTCACGATGACGTTTATTTCCAGACGTGTATTCTTGTTCGAAATTTTAAACTGTATATTATAGCTACCAGTTTAGCGGTGTGTACGGTGAATTTCCCAGTACTGATACTAGCCTCGAATACAAAGTAGACATTAGCACTGATTACAGCACATCCAAATTCCGAGTGTGTAATTTAAACACGTAGTCACGTGAGTAGCCTTTAACGTGTTCCTTTAATCGCTCAACCACTTAAAGTCCTTAAGTGTGCAAGCGTTCAGCTCTTCACTTATATGGTCAGCGTGTGTGCTGAGGGAAATGACGCAGTGCTACACAGCCACGCCGTTCAGGAAATTGTAAGCCGTGCTCACACGCATGTCCTGTTGGTGCCTTCCGAGTCGTCACTATGTGGCCTTGACTGTCACCTGTGATTAAAGCGCATGGAATGTGTTTACTTCCTGTTCGAGCAGGAAATGACTTTGTCTATCCTTGGGTTCCTAGTTACATTTGGTCCATTCTGTAAGGATGTAATGGTACAGTGGCACAGACAGAGAGCAGCTTTACACACGCCAAGAGTTTGAGTTCCAAGATTATAACATGCGTCCATTTCTTAAGGAAAATGTAGACAAATAATGATTATCGGTTAATAATGACTATTTGGGAGCTTTGTTTATTTTGACAAAATCTTTTCCCACTCATAGTGCCAGTTTTTTGTCTGGTTTTCTTTTTTAAATAGTACTAGTACGGTACATAAGGCACACTCATGACTACAAAGCTAAAGCAAGAGAAGAGAAAATGTGAGGTTGTGCATGGTGTGTGTGTGTGTGTGTGTGTGCGCGTGTGTGTGCGTGTGTGATGGGGGTTGGGAGGTTCGCAGACACACCGGCCCCTCAGCCCAGCACTCTGCTTAAGGGAGGGGAACAGCTTGCTCTCTTAACACAGGATGTGGCTCTGGAGGAGGGGGTGGGGCCTTCTGGTTCTCACACACACACACACACACACATGCGCGCACGCACACACACACACACACACACACACACTTACTTAACCCTTTCAATTCAGGAACTAAAACTTTACAATGTGCCTTGTTTGCTGAAAGAGAATGTTGATATTATAATATAATTATAATAAAGCATATAAAACAGGAAATGTAGAAGAGCGATCACTATTTTTTTTTCACCACCCGGAATACAGCTTCCCAGAAGTGAAGCTGGGATTTCCCCAGGAAAGAGGAACTCAAGTCCAACTGCTGGTAAACATGCCACATAGACATCCGAGATCAGATTACCGGGTTAAAGCAGAGAACAGAAACATCACGAAGTGTTTTGTATTATAGTGCGAACTGGTGATTTTTAAACCCTGTCCTTTGTGGACTGTGAGGATGAAAACAGAAAGCAGGGTATGAAATGTGCCGCAGTGAAAGGTGAAACTGATACGTGTACAACAGTCGGGTGACGTCTAGATTCATAAACAAACTTACTTCAGCCTTGTACATTCGTATAAGGCCTTGGTTGACTTTGGACCAGGAGGGAACGGCGCTGATGTTCCAGAGCTGGTTCGAGTGCTCGGCAAAGGGTCCCGTTTTCATCTGGAGAACATAAGAAAGGAAAAAAGATGCCTTAAACACAAATACAACAGGAGTCTGAATATTTCACTATTCAGTGCTACACTAACTTAACCACTCTTTACACCTGTGGTGAGCAGAAAAGCATCTCAAAGGGCACATCATGTTAAACCATTAAGCCTGATGAGCTACAATAGCAGGAAAACATGTCAGGTTTCACTCCTATTTTAGCAGAGAACAGGAATCTAAGGCAAGAGTGGACACAGGCTTACTGAAACACTGGAGAAACATTACTGGGGATGAATAGTTCTTAATAAGATGTAAGAAAATTAAGTGGTTTGTTTATAAAAATTTATACTTTTTCTGACTAGTTTTTTTTCAGCTTGCTTGCTCCGACAACACCAGGGGGTGGTGTACACACTCAGAGGAAAGTGCTCCTGCCGACTTCGGTATGTATGAGCCCACAGATGCCCAGAATCACCTAGCCACTAGTTCCTTCCTGAGAGCACGACCAATTCAGCTCTCTGGACTCTTTACACTTGCCATTTCCGGATAATGCAACATGTTTGCCCCATCACTAAACACGTTACTAATTACTAGTACTAACGATCCCTCTACAGGCTAATAACCTTTTCCGACATCCTCTATACACAACCCTACTCCCTAACCCTAATCCACAACCCTATACACAGCCCTACTCCCTAACCCTATACACAGCCCTACTCTCTAACCCTATACACAACCTTATACACAGCCCTATGCCTTAACCCTATACACAACCCTACTCCCTAACCCTAATCCACAACCCTATACACAGCCCTACTCCCTAACCCTATACACAGCCCTACTCTCTAACCCTATACACAACCTTATACACAGCCCTATGCCTTAACCCTATACACAACCCTACTCCCTAACCCTAATCCACAACCCTATACACAGCCCTACTCCCTAACCCTAATCCACAACCTTATACACAGCCCTATGCCCTAACCCTAATCCACAACCCTACGCCCTAACCCTAATTCTAGAAAAAAAAAAGTTTTAGTTTTTGAAATAAAAACATTTAGAAAAGTCAGGACACAATTTTCGCCCAGACATTCCACCAAAACCAAAAAAATTGTCCTGATAACTTGAGTGTGTTTGCTGGCAATTGCGCTGACTCTTCACAAAAACAAGGTACACACGCATGGAAAACAAATAGGCTGAGTAAAACGAGGAAAACTGTAAATATGACCTCCAGCCACCTTTATGACTCAAACTACTTTCTTAAAGAAAAAATCTGAGCCTTGACCAGAAAAAGAGGAAAAAGTAAAAACAGAAGGAGCGTGTAGTCATTACTGCTAATGAAAGCCCTGCCGTGTAAGTATAGTACTTGTACCGCTTTTCACTGCACATTCAAAGACAAGAACCTGTCTAAACCGAGACCAAGTGAACTCAGGGTTCTGCCGTTTATTTTTCCATCCGGCGTTTTTCATCAACTCATGAGACAAACGGACGGATCGTAACGTCGTCAGGATCGGCGACTGCAGAAACGTGAGCAACATCATCATTGTTGTTCAAGGCCCTTTCTCCTGCTATCCCACCCCCCGTTTTAAAACACCCACCATCTGTGTCACTGACCGCTGGCTGCCCTGACGCAATCACCACGGAGGGGGAGCAACGCTGGTATTTATTTGCTGGTAAAGATATATAGAGACGTGTTTCTCGTTCATTTTCGCAGCTCAACTGCTGAACAAAATATCCGAATACAATCATTTCTGTTGTGTTTGTGACCTCGACAAAATCGAATGTCAGATTTTCTTTTATGCTGTTTGGTTACATAGACTGTGCCACCCTCATGTCTTTGTTTCCATTCTGTGTGTAAAAGCAAAGAGATGAAGCAGAGAAACAAAGGCAAAATTCACTGAATTACAATAATAATAATAATAATAATAATAATAATAACAACTCATAAGTGGCTTCTCGCAGACTCCTGTTTCGTTAAGAAAATAAAGTTTACATATGTTGTATACGATTAAATAAAATAAATATATATATAAACCAGGTGTAGGTGAAGGTGTTTTGTGCTATCTGGCACCAAGATGTAGGTACTAACCACTAAATTACCAATATATACACAACACACCCTACAAAACTTGTTGTTTTGGAGATGTTCTGACCCAGTCATCCAGCCTTCACAATTTTGAAACTCACACCAGATTATTCATACTCACATCAGATTATTCATACTCACATCAGATTATTCATACTCACATCAGATTATAAGGGGTGGATATATTAGGCAGAAAGTAAACAGTCAGTTCTCTAAGTTGATGTGTAGGAAGCAGGACAAATGGACAAGTGTACGGATCTTAATGACTTTGACAAAGACCAAATTGCAATGGTTAACTGACCTGGTCAAATCATCTCCTAAACAGCAGGTCTCATGTTAAGTCCCAGTATACAGCGGTTAGTACCGACTGAGGAAGGACAACTACTGAACTGGTGACAGGGTGACAGTGTGTAAAGTCTAGCCCATCCGGTCTGATCCCACAAAAAGCGAAGTCGCTAACATCTTGGTTCCAGATACCACACTACACCTTCAGCGGTATTATGGAGTCCTTGTGAGAAGTCAGTTTTCACAGACGGTGTTAATCTCACAGCTATTACGTTTTTTTTTGTGGCGGTAACTGTTCTTTAAGTTGAATAATATAATTAAAGAAAATGTAAAAAATTGTTTTTGTTTGTTAAGTCTTTATTGAACATCCCATGCTCACTGCTGACTGGACACAGCGTGGAATTACTACAAGCAAAATGACTTCCACCTCTCCTGTCTGTTTATTTAGACTAGCAAAAATGTCTAAATGTGAAGTTACTCATGTTAATAAAGTCAGGCGGAGTCTGTTTTATTTTTTTTAATACTTTGTCTTTCTTGGGTTACTGTTCAGTGTTTTCATACTCGTCTTAAAGCTGGATGACGTACAGAGCAAATCGAGCTGAGAAAATTAAACGAATCGAATTTAAACCTCATACTTCCTCTTACTCCAAACATTCTCAATGCTCAGAGTTCACGTTTGTTGCTGCGTCCTTGTTCATTACGAGCCAACGCACTAGGTGATGCTGTACATATAACCATGGTTCTAACTCCACATCGGAGATTAGTAGTAGTATTATCATTACTGGCTAACAAACAGCTACAACATTCGCTACCGACCAAATAAGTAGCGTAGCAGTGGGAGGAAATAAAACGTAACCATAGTAACCACCTTATTAGGCTGATAGTATTTGGTAATTCTCTGTAACGTGAGTATTAGGACAGGTTCAGTGTGAATGGTGATAATACTTGTAGCTGTAGGCTTATTCAAGAGGCCAGCAGTGGAGCAGGGCTGGTGTAGGGCTTCCGTGCCCTAAGGAAAGACGAGCTCATGAATGGGAGTGCTGTGTGGCTTTACAGAACACACACACACACTTTCCCAGACTGCTCTGCGAAGCTGGACTTTCCAGTGGGGCCCAGCAGAGCTGGAGGCAAAGGAGGGGGAGGGGGAGGAGGAGGAGGGGCTCAGGGACCCAGTGATTCACAGCAGCATGTGGGGAAGGAAATGACTCATGTGAGCCGAGTGCTCCACACATAACCTCCCTGAGAGACAGAGAGATAGAGGGAGAGGGTGAGAGAGACCGAGAAAGAGAGAGCCACTTACTCCGTGTGTGTGTGCGTATTAAATAAGCATGTGTGAGTAACGTGCGCGTCACGTGTGTCAGGGAACGCAGCCAAGTTTCTCTGCCCCTTAAGTCTACAGAGCATGACGTGCCCAAACACGCACGTACAGAACACAGAGGGAGACGGAGAGAGCTAAAGAGCGTGTGTGGACGTGTGTGTGCGCGCATGTATGTATGTGTGTGTGTTATATTGTGTTGTAAATTCAGTCTGGACTATACCACTCCCCGTCTTTCCCCCCTACACACACACATATATACACACACACACACACACACACACACACACACACACCCTTTGCTCTCCTTTCTGCATTCTGGGAAGTTGAGTCATTCTGTAACCACAGCTGCAGCATCCTCTCCTCTTGTCACACACTTACTCAGAGTTAAATGAACACATGTGCAGCCGCACCATTATAGGACACGTTCAGCAAGAGAACTCTAATGAAACTGTTTTTCCTTCACCGAAACAACCAGGGTATCGTTTAATACAACTAAAAAAAAATACTGGATGTCTGTCTCACTCATGGTTGTTCCCCCTGGTAATCAAAATGCAACAAGATCTTCAATAAGTGTATAAAAGCTCCACTGAGTTGCTTTAGGACACGGCGCAATGGTCAATAGTCTATAAACGTAAACAGTCCCAGAGAGTCAACTTTTTACTTTTGGCGCAATTTGATTAATAATATTCACAAATAATACCAAAAAACTGTGTTATATCAACTTCTATATACACTGAAGTACCAGAATAACTGATACACCAGTCTAATACCCGGTAGGCCCCCCAGAGGGTTTGCCCACAGAGGAATGTGACCTCTGCATTTAACCCATCTGTGCAGTAAAACACACACACACACACACACACACACCAAAACACGATGCCTGGTGAGCAGTTGGGGGAGTTGGGTGCCTTGCTCAAGGGCACTTCCGTTGTGTCTTTCCCTGTGCAGGATCGAACCTGGAGCTTCCAGTCACAAAACCGGTTCCCTAACCACTAGGCCACGGCTACCCACAATATTCTGTAGACAGTGAACCTGCAGAACGGTCCACAATTCTGCTGTACTCTGAGGTGTAGGATTTCCACAGCATGTGTTTGATAACATTAGGGTCTTAGATGAGTGATCCTCTAACCGTAACTTGACATCTCTAGACGTGTGGTGGCGCATTGTCCTGTCCCGAGAAGTCCAAACTCATCAGAATGAACACAGGACATAAGTGTTTGTAACTCTTCTGTAAGGAAGAACAATCAGCGTTCACCTGTCAGAGACGGTTGTAGATGTACCAGGGGTCCCATGGAACACCAGCTAAATAAACCCCATATTATAATGGAGCCACCAGCAGCCTACGTATTTTGTTTAGGCTCGCCTGTACCTTTTTTTTTTGTCTTAAAAAGCCACAAATTTACACTAGCAAACGTTCACACTTGTCCTCCTGCTCATTTACATTTGGACCAAGTGGAAAATTCCACCAACGTATTCCTTCAATAGCCATGTAATGGGCAGTTAACACATTAGACAAAGGACAAAAGCCGTTAAATACTCTGAAGTCAATCAACCAATTAAAAAAAGCTGCTGATGATGACGAGTCTTTATTCGATGGGTTAGCTATAGATGTAAATGTGCTACAGTCTAAAAAGGTTCTGAAGATTTAAAATCCTTGGCCTTCTCAGGACCTTCTTGGAAAATCTGTCTAACACCGAATCCCATAATGCCCTCTAAACCTCTTCCTTTTCCTCCTTCCATCAACCCTCCTCCCTCTGTGGTCTTGGTGATTTATTCAGAACAGGCTCCTCTGAAGGAACACATCACCTGACACACACACACACACACACCTCATTGATGAATTTGATGCACTCCAGAAACATGTAGTCCTGATGGTGCTCGTTCACCACCTTCTCCTCTACGAAATGCCGCGGCTCCACGGTGGGATGATCTGCGATAAAACACACAAGACACACTCAGTGCACTTCCTGAGAATCACCAGCAGATGGCTGCGTTATGCTCCTAAAAATTTACTACTGCTAAACAAAGTCTGACTCACTTCTAAAGTTAAGTTAAAATCTGGGAATGGCAAATGTGTTCCTGTCAGAGTTCAAAAACTAACAACAGTGTCTAGGCTGATGAGACTAAAATGGGTTCCTATCAGAGCTGGACGATTGCTGTATCACAGAACATAACTGGGTCAATGATCTGATGCCTGCATTATCTGTCTATTTTCTTCGGTTAAAAAAATAATTACTGCATAAAAAGATGTCATATATTTGTAGTATCACTCTCGTATATGAAAGTGCTTTAACTTTCCATAAAACATTGGCTACTTGTTATTTTTCTGTTATTAAAGTGTCAGAATATCATGTGGTGCGACCAATAATAGATCTGTTAACTGTATTAAAATTCTAAATAAGATATCGAGGTTATGTGGCTAAATACATGAATAACTGATGTAGTATGTTCAAGTTAATTATACATTTTAAAATATTTTAGTAGTTTTGTGATTTACAGGATATATAAGTATGTTAAGTATGTTTAAGACGGCGACTGACATTTATATAAAAATATATATTTACAAAATCTAAAAGCAATGCAAATTGTCAGTTTCTGAACATGTTGTATTACTGAGAACTTGTATTACTGTCTAACTATAAAATGTTAGACATGTTAAGGCAATTCATTTATTTTAAGATAAATCACGGTCGCACCACATGACATTTTGTAAAGTTATAGCCAATTTATTTGGATAAAAATAAATAAATAAAATAATTAATAAACAATTTATAAACATACGTATACACAATATTCTTAACGTTTGAACAATTACTCAGAGTTTTAGTATTTAAAAATAAGCTAAATAAAACCCTTATACATCACTGACCCAAATACAGTACAATTAAAAGGTATACGAGTGGAGAAGGAGGGGGGAAACAGACAAAATAAATAAATTAAACACAGTATACCCCATCAGTGCATTTCAAGCATTTGCTTAAAAAAATTCTTGAAATTGACTTGAGGTCTCTAGGCATGGAAACTATAAGCTCTAACCCATGAGGTTTTAGTATTAGTATCATGAGGGAAAGTCCAGGCTGCTCCTACAGCATTATATACTACTGTTGAACACTGGACCGTCACAGTACAGCAGTCATTCTGGTTAACTACGCTTTCCTGAAGCTCTTGTGGTGTTCATGTGTATAATTAGGTCAAACTCAGACACGTCTACATTTAGTATAAAAACTCTGTCCTGCTGAATAGAATAACGCTCTGATTCTACAGATTTACCTTTAAGTTTGAGCATCATTTGTTTATAAGTAGCAGAACATGCAGTTTATTTTGTTTACAATTTTATTCACATAATTAAGTATAATAACAATAATAATAATAATGCTGTATAGCTTTACAAATTCCATAAATGTGGGAATCTCGGCTGCATAATTTCTGATAGTAGGGACTGCGTTCACGCGCTCCCCTTTTTGCTTACTGGGGCAGACGTAGACTTGTGGTTAAGGAAGGACAAGACTGCCTTGGACAAGAAGGTCCCAGGTTCGATGCCGAGAAGTAACAAAACTCGACTGAAGTGCCCTTGAACAAGGCACCTAACCTCTAACTGCAGCACCCGTGTCTGCCCACGGCTCTGGGCATGTGTGCTCACTGCCCCCTAGTGTGGTGGTGCTTTTGCCCCGAATATACAGCAGCAATCGCCAATAACACACACTTGTCTTCTTATACTGAACACACAAACAGTGATTTGCTACACGTTTGAAATTTCCCCTCCGTGATGTTTATTTTCAGCAGGAACACGTCTGATTTGTCGGACAGGACGGTGCGTGATATGATTTTGTTTATGTTCTGTAACTATAGTCAGCGAAGTGCAGCACACTGCCTGGGCGTTTATGTTGACGTCAGTGAATCCGTGGTAACCAAAGTTCGGCTTGAGTTTGGAAACGCCCACAGAAATGGTCACAGGCGATGAGCAAGCAGAGGTCCAAGCCAAAAAAAAAAAAAAGGTCGCTGCCAACATGAATGTAAGTAAAGGTAAGAGAGATTGCATTAAACAAACTCCCTATTCATGTCTCAGTAAAGAACAATGTGATCAAATCCTTGTTCCTGGTCATCAGATGAATATTACAGACGATGTAAATGGGTTGAAAGAATGCTGCAGTATTCCTCACTACAGTTACGATTTATTAAGTAAACACGTTTGTCTGATGGCCACATAAAACCAGCCTCACTGCCATTACATACAGACTACGACTACAAGTCTACTAGTTTGCATTATTAGTTCTCCTTCCCAATTGATTTAATGACGCATTGATATTTGTCTAGCTATGCCCCAATCATACTGATCAATCTACCAATAACCCAGTGATGTATTCTAATAGTAGTAATAGCTAATAGCTTCCTCAATGCCAGAGGCTAATCACTAAGAGACTGGCCAAATAGGTTTACAGACAAAACCATTCAAATTAGAGTTGGGCTGTACTGATGTTTTTCATACCATCGTTAGATAATATGGCAGTTTTCGGTATTACCGTCTTTACGGGGGAGGGGGTGGTTTTAAGTATTCATGTCAAACATTACTTATTACTCTAGGTAAATGATAATATAAAATTTAAACCAAAGTGTAAAAACATCTATCAAGTAGACCTTTATACATATAAATATATAACATTTATAATAACCATTATTACGAACAAACAGGGTTAACAATATAACCTGCTATACTACAAACACCAAGAGCGTGACCAGATTGTCTTTCTGTCTCACACGACTCTACACACGGCACGTCAACAGGACAGGACGGCAGAGGTTTTTATACATGACGCTTCCTTTTCTCTGAAATTTTGGTGGTGGTGGTGGGGGGGGGGGCAGTTCAGAGAAATACCCTTGTTCAGCATGAGTGCTCTCAAAATCATCCATCGTAAACGCGAAGTGTGGAGAAGCACACGCAAACTAAGGTGCACAACCATGTATTGCGACAACGTGCTGGACTAGCGTGCATGTATGGAACCACGTTGATTGCGTCATTTTTGGCGTACGGTTCCTCGAGCTAGTTACAACGATTCAGGAATAAACCTGATTTTATTATGGATGAGAGGAATGTCTCAAAGTCCCAGTGTTCAATGGAGATATAAAGCAGAAATTCGGTGCGTCACATCTTTTTAAAACACTGACACCATTTTTCAATACCGTGGTATACCGAAATACCATCGTACCGCCCAACCCTAATCCAAATGCAGTTTAGGAGGCACTGAGGACTAACAAAGTGAACACCACAGCGTATAAAAACTGTGTATACGTGCTGTGGGTTAAAATAGTCCTCATGAATTAACACACTATGCTCTTCATTGACAGTCATAAGAAAACTATGACTAGTTGCTAGGCAACTGGGTAACACCGAAGCCGGGTATGAGCTAGCTAATGATCAGGACGTGTGATTTGGCTAAGCAGAGAGACAGTGAGAACAACAGGTGTACGTCAGAAGAGACACGACATTATGTTACGGTCCTCATGGACCTCACAAAACAGCACAAGCCACAATGGAGGACATACCTATGAGCTGGGAACTGCCCCAGATGAAGGGCAGGAATTGAAAGTCGTCGAGCCCCCACACACCCTGACTCCCCGCCGGCTCCATGCGGTACGTCTTCTGCAGCTTCCGCATCACACATAGATACCTGGACCAATCAAGGCACACAGGTGGATATGCAAGTGAACACAACACATTGAAATCGATCCTTCCCATCAACACCAACGGTCCGAGTGTGAGCATTTATTGTGTTAATGTGTTAAAGTGAACGCATAAATATAGGATTCAGTGTATTTTTTATATAATATAAACGTAAAAGTAAACACCACCCTGAAATACTTGTGCTGTGTTTAGTGATCTTGCTGCTAATTTGCTGTCTATTTTTGTTGTTTATGCAGATACAGTGCAATTTTATATGAGAAAAAAAAAATACACTGAATCTCAAAAATATGGGCTGATGGTCAGACTTTTCTCTCAGTATCTCAAAACAGGAGCAAGAGCATGGTTTAATGTCATAATAACGAGAAATTCAGTAGAGTAGCAGTGAAAACCTGGATCAGCTCAGTAGCAGTCTATAAGACGATGAGCGTGATGGTGTGGATTAGAATGAATGAGATTTTACAGGTGAGGACATAAGAAAGCCGGTCAGATTAAATGACTAAAGTGCCACTAAAGTGAGATCTACATGCCACTGGTGATACTGTCACAGCAGGGAGTCGGAGAGCATTATGGGTAATGTAGGAAACCATTAACCAATATGAAAATGGAGCAATGTCAATGAAAGAAGGTTAAACTAAAATGAAACTAAGAATTTTATTATAAAGTGAATTTTGGATGAAATTTAAAACAAATCTCAAAATAACTATGAAAAAGCAAAAGTGGTTCAGGGTGGATCTCTCCATCAGGACTAAGATCTGCCATGGACACTGAAGACAGAACCAATAAGAAACCTTCTGGTGTCTCTGCTGACCTGTCAAAGACTTTAAAAATGATGGCCAGCTGGTCCTCCACTCGCAGAGCTCCTACTTTGCAAAGGCAGCACAGAAACGCTGCAAAGGCAGCTTCGTGACCTAAAAACACAAACACACACACACACACACACACACACCCTTTACCCTGTATATGATGTACAGCCAATATGTCACATTTTCATATATATATATATATATATATATATATATATATACATATACATATACAT
>JAOVVF010000030.1:9062615-9072965 GCA_028565595.1 Duopalatinus emarginatus | reverse complement strand
GTGTTTGCATTTGCAGTAACGTTAGATACCGGTGCCGCAAACATCTGAATGGGGGCAGTTGTTGTCTGGCTGTGGACGTAACACTTGTGCTTCTCCCCTTTTATATGTGCATCAAGGGCTTTACAGCCAATTGTCCCCAATTTTATGTTTTTCTTACAAAGTCTGCACCGAGCTTCATACTCTGACGCTTTTTGTAACCAACCACTACACTTTCCATCCTCGAGCCAGTTATCATTAAACCTGTATTTCCCCATTTTGCCGCGGACCGTCTCTGAAAAATAACCACTCTGAAACACTGCTTCATCTATTTCTACCAAGTGCATATAGGCTGAAATGGAGAACACTGCCCCCTAATTGTGTGATGCCAGTGCTAGGCACACACTCCTTTTACAGTCTGGTTAGATAGGGACGTGTGCTGGTGAACTAGCATAAAAAATAATCTCGTTGGATATTGTTATCTTTCTTTCATTCCGCCCAGATGAAATATAATGCCGCCCAGATGCAATGTAATGCCACTATTCGAAAATTATTGAAAAATCATACCTTTTAAGACCTTAAAAATTAAATATTTTATTTAAGAATTTTTAATACTTTTTAAGGATCCTCGGAGACCCTGAGTCAGGCGGGAACACCACAATCTATACAGTCATACAGATCTAAGTCAAGAGGTTTAGTTAATGTTCACATCAAACCTCAGAATAGGGAATAAAACTGGACAGTTGAACAGCTGAATGGAAAAAGTCCAGGTGACAATGTTCACCTGTCCAGTTTGGCTGAGCCTGGGTTTGTAGCCTCAGATTTCTCTTCTTTGGCTGACAACAAAAGAACCCAATGTGGTGTACTGCTGTTGTAGCCCATCCACCTGAACATTTGGTGTGTTATACATTGAGATGTTTTCTGGCCACACGGTTGTACAACGGGAGCTTTACAACATGACATTTCCACCTGCAAATCTACCAGCCACTGGATGTTTTTTGTTTTCAGCTGCATTTTTTATAAACACAAAAAAATTCCAGGAGTATGAATAGTGAAACCTCCAAGATGTGCCCTCCAGGACTGGAGTTAGGCACCCATTTTATTCATTGTGCTGCTGTCTGATTGTCTGACTACAATATTAACGTGTGCATGTGTTCCGCTAAAAAAGCGGTAATCGAGTCTATGTGCATACTTTTGCTGTTTTGTGACTACTTTACCCAGTTTGATAGGAGCCTTACCAGGATCTGTTTGAGTTCCATCTCTCTCTGGTCCTTCTGTTTCAGCAGCTGCTGGAGCATATCTGACAGAGCTGTCCTCTGCTCCGCCAATGCCTCCTGAGAAAGACAAATACCGCACACACATACACCCACAAAAACATTACAAAGTCATTAAGAATGCATATACGGCTGATGGATGCTTGCTGGTTGGAGTGTGTTGGAGTAACAGAATGATACAGAACATAGTGATAAAAGCAGAACAATGAATGATTTGACCAAAAAAAAAACATTAATGGATGCAAACAGCAAAGAAAAATAAGGAGTAATTATTATGGATAAAACATTAGGTTAGTTATATCAGGACTGTGCATCCTATACCCAACAACAAAAAGTCTGCTATTCTATACACACAAATGTCAAAGTCCAAATTAGCCACCAAGCCGCTTTTCCAACATACCTGCAAGGTTTCTGCATCCAGATTCCTCCTTTTAACCTCCAGCTTTGTCAGCTGCATTAACTCTGCCTCAATAAGCCTTATCTAGAGACATGAAGACATGATGAGGTGGTGCCAAAAGAACAAATAAGAAGCCTCAGAGTGCCCCTGAACTGATATATGTTAAATATATGTTTACTACTAACATGTCTGTAGCTGTCAGGTATATTCTTTAGCATGTACGTACAATATCAATTTATTAACTTATTAATAAGTTATTATTAATTTATTTTAGACAAACAGGGATCAGGGATCAGGGATCGGCAACATGCTGCTCCTTTTACTGGCCTCTTTCAGCTCCACAGCAGAATTAAATTTTTAGGTAACAATAAAATAAACGTCATTTGTAGTAAAATAAAGCTGAGCTGACTTGTGATCTAGCACACAATTTTAACACAGCTTTAACACTAAATGTTCTTGAACGCTGGAGTTTATTTATAATTAAATCATAATCATAATTATAATAACCCTAAAGACTGGCAACACCGCAACAATCTCGCCTAGCTAGTAGTTAACGAAAGGGCAAAAAATAAAGACAAGTATTATATAATATAATATAGACAAGTAAGGATTATTTACATTTATAAGGACTGTAGCCAGTTTACAAGTAATTACCACAAGATACTAAAGTCAATTCCCAGGACCTTGTATAAATTTTCCTGTACCACCTTAAGTTGTGTCTATAGCACCGGTGGAACCGAAAAATTTGCTGCTGACAAACATGTCAAACATTTGGGAGATATTTTACTAGAAACTATTCAAATTTTGTGAAAAACTACGATGCCAGAGATGCAAGAAAATGCGAGCTGAACCTTAAAGCAAAGCAAAATAAGTCTGTATTTTCATTTGCATCATATTTCTAGCCTATATTAGGATATTAGCATAAGACATACTTGTTTTACAGTTAAAACAGTAAAACAATAAAATAGACATAAAATGTTGTGGCTCCCAAGATAGTTTTATTTTTGTTGAAAGATTTTTGTTGACAAAATGGCTGTTCTTATTTGGATTGCCGACCCCTGTACTAGACTTAATCTAGCTAAAAAGTTTAAATGAACACATCCTTTAATTTCTGCATTAAACCTTGACAGCTTTGAGATAATGAGCTGAATTTTGGCTGCTCCCTGAATCCAACTGAATTACTTAATTACTCGAATTTTACACAAAATGAGATGCTGCTTTAACATACAAGTGGATCTCAATAGATTTGAATATAATCAAAAAGTGAATTTATTTCAGCAATTAAATTCAAGTGAAAGTCGTATATTGCATAGATTTGATATATTTTAAGCGTTTTTAAGATTTAATTTCAAGCCATCGGCTTGTCTACATTGTTGGGTCTGGTGTCTCATCTTCCTCTTGACAATACCCATAGATCTCTATGAAGTTTTGGTCAGGTAAGTTTGCTGGCCAATTAAACGTAGTGATACTGTGGTATGTCACTATGCTTGATCAGGTATGGGTACTTTTAGCAGTGTGAGCAGGTGCCAAGTCCTGCTGGAAAATGAAATCAGCATCACCATAAAGCTTGTCAGCAGGGGGGAAGCATAAAGTGCTCTAAAATTTTAATTGTTTGTGTTTCCTGAAAAATTGTAAAAATGAGATGATTATTTTATTAAGTTGTTGATCTATTTTTTTGATATATTTAATTTTGGGTTTTCACTAGCCATAAGCCATAATCATCAACAATAAGAGTAATAAATGTTTAAAATGTATGACTCTGTGTGTAATGAATTTGAGTTTCACTTTTTGACCTTAATTACTGAAATAAATACATTTCATTTTTTGAGATGCACCTGTATTTGAATCCACATTACTGCAGTAAGCCATGAAAGAGTAGTTAATCGTTTAAAAATCAGATTTCTGAGTGCAGGGGTACTCTGATTACTTGATCTGAATCAATCAGATGACACTGCTGGCATGTTAAAAGAATGCACTGAGAGCAAAAGCTGAACAATGAAGGGGGAAAAAAAAGGTTGGTTGCAGATGAACTATGCACCTGTTAACTAAAGATCCAAATTCAACATGAAGCTTTTTTGTTGTAATTTATTGTAATCCTGAATCCTAACTGAGTCTGCACAATTCTTCTAACCTATCTTTTTTTTTAAACACTGTCTTTCATTCACTTATTGAGTCTCTGTGTCTTCTGCAAGCTGCTATGTTTAGCAACCAGGGACAACTTTATGTCCAGGGTACTAAGGTAATGACCACAGGATTGTGAGACTAAATGACAGACTTTTATATACTGAAATGCCACAAAAGCTGGTACAAACTAATCTGTGCAAAATACATAGCAACAACACCTTTGCACATCATCGGTTTCATGTGCCCGTGCATATATTTGAGCAACAGAAAAGGAGACAGAGTGTGTTATCGCAAATATCATCACAGCTATGATTTGGATTCACAAAAACACACAACCTTGAGTGTTCTATTGCTTTAAAATGTACTGAATATGCTTTAATGTGGACAAAACCTGATCTGTAGGACGTACATTGGCATCAAACAGCCCAGCTGGCTTCAGTCTGACCAAATGGGCTGCAGTTGTTATCTAGAAGTCATCTGTTTTATTAATTTCTGATTTTGTATAAACTCAAATACAAAACAACTAGCGGTTTGTGTGAATGAACCTCGCCATTAGTGGTAACAAGTCACTCGTTACTTGTTGGTGTAAAAACAGGTTCGAACGCTTCTTAACCAGATTGCGTTGTCGGAACTAGCTAACTCTTGTATATAGAGCGATAATCTATGGAAGCTTCATAATAGTATGGGGTTGTTTAGCTGGCATTCCATGTGACCCCTGGTATGTCTACAAACGTCTCTGACAGCTTAACGTTATGTGTGCCTCCTTTCTGACGAGTTACACTGCGTTCTAATGGGTTTGGCCTCTTCCATCTACAGACACTAAATTATGGTTAAACTAACACTCTGAGTTTGGGTTTTGCCATTCCCATCTAAGTCACCAGATCTCAACATTATTGAAAACATAACACTCAGAATAAGCTCCTGGAGTCTATTGCCTGTCATATTTCCGCCATATCACGTTCCCAGTACCACTTTTTTTATGCTACCAGTTTGTCTGGCACTTTAGTGTATATGCATTTTATATGCAATGACTGATTTTCACAAAATGTTCGTTTAATGAAAAAATACATAAGCTATTCAAAAAAATAATTGTTAAATCTATATAATTGCAAATCATTGCCAATTATATAATTTCAAGTCTACTAACTGAGGTTCAGATTAACAAATGTAAAATTACTCAATATTTTTTTTAGCTTTTACAGCACATAATCTTTCGAATTTTCATGAATATTACATTTCTGGTGTAAATGTTCCGGCAAATGATTTACGAGTACGTTCCTTCGTATCCAATTTGATATATGAGCCCCACCACTGGTCCCCTGAGCAAGACTCTGAATTCTCACTAGCTTAACACTATACCAGATTGTACAGTGACCTGGCAAATAAATAAACATAAATATAAACCATGATATCTACCTGGTTGCGAATGTAGCCATGAACACTGTCCCTCTGGAGCTGCAAGGCCTCAAAGGCTGCCTTCTGCATCTCCTCCTGCATGACAAACCACATTTATATTCATAGTCTTACTAAATGTAAAACAGAATAGGTTTTGCCAAATGGAAATCTGATCCTGATCCTGCAGTCTGAGACAGAGACAAACAGCCTTTTTACCTCCTGAAGGATCTGGCTGATGGCTTTGCTTTTATCAAGCTGCTGCAGAGCCAAAACCTGCTCAAACTTCCTGTCGAAGGTCTCCATACTGAAGAGAAACAAATAAAGACTTGAAAGCCTAAGCCGATAGAATGTCTACAGTATAGACGCCTGACTAAAACATAATATAAGACAATCCTTTATTTGTCCCACAGACTGGAAAATTTGCTTGTACCTCTTGCAGGCTTCAGACACCATATTCTGTCTCCTGGTCTCACTGGCTTCTTGCAGTAACCTTAATGAGTAGCTCTCTGATAACATGGTCTGCATAGCAACTATATACACAGTGAGAGACATTGTGAGCTGACATAGAAATCTCTGCTTGTGTAGTGATAGACGAAACAGAGATCTAGGTGCAACAGAAAAGCATTTATACCAACATGGCAAGATTATTAGTGTGAATCCTGGAAAATCAACTCTAAAATGTAGGGGTGTTAAAAAAAATAGATTTTAAAATGAGTTTAAGTTGTATTTTTCGCTGCTCCTACTCCTGAGCATATCTCATCACGTGTCCACTTGGCCATTGTAGAAGAAGGACTTCTAGGCCACCGTACAGCAAGCTAGTTAGCCAGCTCGCTTTGTCTAAATGAAGTCCGCTAGCATGGATTCCATTCAGACAAATTATACAGAATATATACAGAATATATGCACTGACTTTAAAGGCTGTATTTTATTTTAAATTAAACGATAATGCACTGTGGTAGACTGAAGTCTTTGTTTACTTTTAATATATTTTTAATTCTTTGTTGACTGATAGATTTCTTTTTATTTAATAAAAAATGCATGCAGCTAAGCTAACCTAATACTGGTCATTTAAGTTACAAAATTTGATCACAATCCTATTTTTGGTATAAATATAAAATGATGCAAAAAGATTTGATACAGTAAGAAACCTAAAAGTATTGTTTTAATAAATGTTCTAGTTGTTAACATTGACCTTTCATCTTGTCAACCACATAATTTTAACACCATTTATAGACCATTTGAATAGAAAAATCGTTCCTGAGTCAAAAATCGAAATCGAAATTTGAATTTGAATCGAAATCAAATCGAATCGCCAGTTACCGCGCACCCCTACTAAATAAAGCAATGAATCTGTATAATTTGTCCATCAGGACAGTTTTTCACACTTTTTCAGTTTTATTAAAAAACAGGTCAATTTGTGGTTCTGCAGTACCAACATAATAAGTGTAGCTCTAATGTTTCCCTTTATCACGCAGCGATGCCACACAAGTCTAAATAACTATTTAAATATTTCACTGTTAGGATCCAGGCATTAAATGTTGGATAAAACTGCCCAAATCATTCTCTTAAGAACCTTTTGAATTAGTTTTGAATTCATATGTTGAGCCATGCCGTCTAGATATCCACCCACAAACCAATCGAACCAACTCTGGAGTTAATGACTTGGGCCGGTGTCAGGTGTTGTGGTGTTATATGTCTCATCCATCTGGCACCCACTATTAAGACTTGTTGAAACTCTGATCAATCATGTCGCCTTGCTATTAGCATGTTGGCTGGTGTTCAACCTCACTCACAAGATAACACCTCACAACTTATAAGTGTGGGCGTTCCTAAGCCGTCTCCTCAGGTAAAGCCACTTTATAATCAGTTTACATACTACTTTCACATGAAGTTTGGCACGTCAGCGTATCGTCAACCAGTTTATTGATGGGATTTAATTTTTCTCAGTACAGTGAAAAATGCTAAATTCTTGTCTATGATATTCACCCTTAACATTATTTGAGAGCTAAAATATGATGAGTACTATATTTTAATATATTTTAACCATATTTTATTTCATGATCTGAAATCGAGTAAATACCTGTGGCTAAAATCTACTGGTGAATTAAATGCATCAGATTAATGAAAGTTAGATTATGCAGATTAACTGTGTATCTTACCTGCAATATCTCTCTTCCTCAGAGAGCTGGCTTCTTCCTGTGTGATTGCTGTAAGATGCTCCATACGGATTCTACAGTCCGGCAGGAAACACATTTACAGCTGGGTTTATTCAAAATAAGAAAATGTGCCACGTGGATATTCACCTTAAAATGCTAAAGTCAGTAACGTCTAAATAAGATCCTAAATGGCCTCTAGAAGATAAATCATCAGCACTTAAAATAGACCTAGAGTATTAAGTCTCTTATAATACACCATATGAGTGCATGCACGGGGCCAGTTTTCCCGGGATAGGCTCCGGATTTACTGCAACCCTGACCAGGATGAAGCAGTTACTTAAGATAAATGAATGCTAATGGACCAGAGAAAGCAGCTTAATGGATTGTGATTGTGACTGTGTGTGTGTGTCAGTTCCACACAACTATGGTATCTTGGAGAGATCCATTTGGAGCGAATAATTGGTTTAGCATATTGTGTGTCTGGGCCAAATGTAATGTTCCATCAGGAAGATCAATAGTCTGCAGCGTGCACTTACCGATCTTCCTCTAACGCCTGCAGAAACTCAGCACTTTTTGCTTGGCTGTGGAAACAAAAATTCTCAGAGTAAAACAAAACAAAAGAATTTCGCTCATTTTTCAGAAATCTGTTCAGATGTACTCCATGTACTCTATACAGCCCATTTACTCTCGTACCGTTTGTTGTCAAACAGCAGATTAGAGATACGGTTGGAGATGCTGGCTTCAGCCCGCCGAACTTTCTCCAGCAGCTTCTGCCTCTCAGCCTCATGGACCTTTTGCTGCAGACAGACACCCTGTTCTACACGTTCCTGCTCCTGAAATACAGAAGTGCAAGGATTATATGAGAAAATCACACACGTCAAAGCGAGGGCTAAATATCCTGAGGGTAAATATTCCATACTCATACATTAAACATCTTCCTCTGGGCACAAGTGTTTAAATAACTTGTCAGGTGGAAAAGCAATGCTTCATTCTAGCTAGGCAATTATGCGATGGCCAGTAATCCTGCATGTTTTATGAATCATTTCCAATATTAGTGAGTAAATGTACTTACCAGTTTGACAGACAACAGCATGCCCTCTTTGCGGGAGTTGTTGAGAAGAAGAAGCTGTGTTTGCTCTCTCTGTTTCTCTTCCAGCTCCTTCTCAAAGTTCAGCTTCTCCAGCTGCTTCTGTTCCTGATAGAACCAAACAGAAAGAGGGAGAATTGGAGAGAGATATAGAAAGAAACACAGTACTGAAGTGTACAAAGGACTATTGAGGACTAATCCAACATACCTTTCTCCTCTCATAGTCCATAAATTTACTCTGTCAAAAAAAGAGAAAGAATATCAAATCAGTAAAGAAAACATGTATGAAACAAAACACTTCTCAGTGCAAAAATTAAAAAAGCTCCTCATATACATTACTGTGCAAAAGTCTTGGCACTCTGTATTGTGTTTAGTACAAATATTATAGACGTTTATTTTATGAATTCTACATTATTGAGTCAGTAAATTATAAATAATCTATAAAAAGGTTATAAATAATACTACTAATAATAATACTAATAATACTACTACTACTACTACTAATAATAATAATAATGTTACAGAAAAAAATGTTTGTATGCCAGGAAAGAAAGCAACCTATTAAATAAGAGATAAAAAATATATATATGCATTATTATTATTATTATAATTATTATTATTATAATGAAGAAAAAAATAAGTGTGACAGTCCGACCCTTCCGAATAGCTGATTCTCCAGGACACTCTGATCATCTAATTCCCTAATAAAACTGGATGATCCTAACCTGGGACGACTATTTAACTAGGGCTACTAAGATTAAGTGTAGTCACACGTCATCCTGACTTTCTTTACTTTATTACTGTTTTACTGCTCCATGTGGGCTTTTTCTTTCAAACAGTAAAAACATCTTCACAACATTTCTGTGAATGTGTCTAAGACTTATTACATGTGTTAGATTCAGGTAGAAAGCATTTACTGTACTCTAGAAGTGAATCAGTTGATAATATTTTGTTTTATATTTTTATATGTGTGGCAGTTTGGGGAAATCAGTTTGAATGTTGCTGTGGCTGAAATCAGGTAACAGTCGAAAAAAATATAACATATTTTGAAACCTTAAACAGTTTTTTTCCAGTCCACCACACATCTTACACACACTACTGCCTCTTTAAATTGCCTCTAAATTGTTTAACCTAGGTCAAACTTTTCGAGTAGCAACATGATGCTGGAATTTTGGCCTGTTCCTCCTGACAAAACTGGTGTAATTGACTCAAGTTTCTTCTTGCTCACACACACAGAAACTTACCACAGTGATTAGTTACTATCAAACGTGGTCCAAAGAAGGACAACCGATGACACCCAATGCTCCCTGAGGGCCTTAAATGCTAAACCATTTGATCTGATCCACAGAAAATCAGTTGCTAACATTTTGGTACCAAATACCACAAAACACTTTAATTCTTGTAGAGTCCATGCCTTCATGAGTCAGAGCTGTTCTGGTAGCTGTTCTGGCAAGGTGGTATTGATGACGTCTGATCAGTGTATCTACACTGTATTCTGCCTGTCTGACAATTTGGCAAACTGGCTTCAGAATGCTAACTGGAGGTTATAACCTTTTAATGAAGCAAATGTAATACATTAGGCATGTCTTGGTAAATCAAAGTACATCTGAATTAAGGTGCACATTTCACATTTCTCACCTGCCAGGCTAAATCCTCCCCATCCACACAGTCCAGACCTGGCTTACTGCTATCGTTTTCTAACACCGGCAGCAGGTACTGCGAGGGAGGGCAGTATTCCAGCCCCAACTCTGCAAAATACACCCTGAATAAGCCACAGTGACAGGAGACAGTGTGTATCATATGTGTAGAAGAACTGTAATTTCACCTGAGCAAAGAAAGCGCTGGATTTCTTCGGTGCCTGCTGTGCAGACTGAGGCAGGTGGGTAGGTCATGACGCACGCGTCAAGAGTCAAGCTCTACACACACACACACACACACACA
>JAOVVF010000030.1:9049884-9062515 GCA_028565595.1 Duopalatinus emarginatus | reverse complement strand
CCATTTTCTCTTGTCCCAGCAGTTTTTAACAAGTACTTTTAGCATAACATGTGTTCACCATTTTAATTGTAATATTTTACTTTAAAGCCTTATTCATTAACATAGATGATGTGATTAATCGCGATTAACTATATGAAATTCTGAGATTAATCGTGATTAAATTTTTTTCTCGTTTGACAGCCCTAATTTCTACTGATACACAATTTCACCTGTTAATCTACAAAAAAGGATTAGCTGATTATGCGTAACTACGAGGGTGAGTCATAAACTATCCACACGCCAGTTGTACTAAAACTTCTGTCAGCACGTTCCGTACTAGGTTGCTGTCTCTCCGCTGCAAGTTTGTATGTGTTACCTCAGTTCATCACTGACTGCAGTGCAAGAAAACGTGGCTGCCCCAGTTGTGATTTGCATAAAAGTAAAGCAGCATGCAGTGAAAAAGGTTCAATCAACAAAGCTCATTACAGTGAGATGCTCACTGAAGAACTGAATCCTAAAATTCAAACAAGGACTGATATCCAAGAGTGTTGTATTGTTACATACACATCCACACACCACTGTCCAGACTGTCAACACTCCCCAAAAACTTCATATTGAGGTGCAGATCATTTTTGACTCACCCTTGTATCTGATGTAAATTAGGAACCTTGTAAAACATGACATTACATCTGTAGTAAACCAATCTAACTAGCGAACTCGTTTTTATTTCTCACCTCGAGTGTTCGTGCGTTGGCCAACTCTTTGGGCAGCTCTCTGATGCTGTTCTCACTCAGGTCCAGTGTCCGCAGACTGCACATGTGTCCCACAGATGAGGGCAGCTCACGCAGGCAGTTTCCTTCACACAACATATTTCTAAAGGTCAGAAAGCCACGATATACACAAGATGCTCTAAATGTACATGACTGAGATGGTACAGAAAACAGAAAAGAAAAGGTTTTAATGTCAGTCAGCATGGAGTTTTACAGAACAACAGTCTGACACCACTGTTTAAGGGGAGTGTGTCCTCCGAGAGACTGACAGATCTGTACACACTGTCTAATCTGTACTGACTCCAACACAAAGACGACTGACCTTTCATATTAAGCGTCTGTAGATTCCGAAGGTCCCCTATGGACTGCGGAAGTGCCTTGATCTGGTTATTTTCTGCATTTAATACCTAGAGGAAGGCACTGGCGTCAGTACGGGTGAGACACAACAATAAAACGATACAGTAAACACACAAAACCCAACAGTAAACACAAAAACAACAGTACAACAACAGAACAACACAAACCCCAAACAGAAGAGCGTACAACAAAAACACCACGGTGTTACCTGCAGAGAGGACAGCTGTCCTATATCATCTGGGAGTGAAGTGAGCTTGTTTTCGTGCAGGTCCAACACCTTAGGAATAGACAAAGTGACAAAACAGACAAAGTTGACACTGGGAGTCTGAATTAAATTCTACACTACAAGTGCCATAAAAACTGGTACAGACAAGTCTGCGCAAACACACAGAAACGCCACTTATGCACATCATAGGTTGCATCCACCAGTGTGTATATAAAGCAACAAACATCTATAGAAGCTTTATACTGGTATGGGGTTTGTTTAAGTGGCATTCCATGGGACCCCCTAGTACATTTACAAACGTGTCTGACAGCTGAACCCTATGTGTGCCTCAGTTCTGACGGAGTTTGGCCTCTTCCAAGAGTACAATGTGTCACCACATACATCGAGAGACACCAAATTATGGTTAGAGGAACAATCATGTGAATTTGGGGGTTTTGCCATTCACACATTGTGGACCATTCTGTGTGAAGCACATGTTCACTGTCTACAGAATATTTCCACAAGCTCGTGGAGTTCGTGCCCTGTTGTATTTCTGCAGTCCTACCCAGTGTTAGACTGGAGTGTAACCAGATTTCTACCACTTTAGTGTCAGCTCTTTAATTAACGTCTGAATTTCATACCTTTATAGTTGATAGAGTGCTTATGGCACAGCCTTTGGGCACCAGTGTCTTCAGCTCGTTTCCACAAAGAATGAGCACCTGCAATAAAACTAATATTAAAACAACAGAGTATGCTTCGTACTCCATCTTAAACAAGGTAATAATCTTACCTTTTTCTGGAGCACCTTGCAGATGGAGAAGACACTGGATGGAACCTATTAATAATAAAACACATTATCTGTTAATAAGCTTCACTGAATATGACCCTTGTCAGTCAACAGCAGCATTTACTGTACAGTTGATCTTTATACAGCTTGTACACTTCAAATGTAACTATACACAGAATCAAATCATCAGTTGCTGACTGCACATTTGTGATTTATGTCCAAGCGGAACACAACACCATGTCCCTGAATCAGGCTTTTGATACTTCGTGTAACAATATGCTATGTTGTATAGTGATTATAAACATGTTGCAGTATACAAGCTTAGGAATTCTTGTAAAACACACAGTATATTTTGCTAGCCTCTGGGCAGCCTGGCTCGAGGTTAAGGAATCTGGTTGGTAACAGGAAGCTTCCCGGTATGATCCCCTGTACTGCCCAACTGAAGCACAATTAAAGTGCCCTTGATCAAGGCATCATACCCTCTACGACCTGATTCTGATTTATTATTATCGTCTTGTATTGTTTGGGTATAATGTCATGTGATATTACATCAAAGTCAATGTTAAGGAATGGTAAGGTGAACTGACACAGCAGATACGTAAGGAAAGTCTGTGTGCAGAAATTCAGTTCCTGAGTTAAACCTAGCTGATCAACAGAAAGCGATAAGATATAAAAAGAGGATAAATGTCTGTTTTTGATAAATATTAGATATTTAGTAACTTTCTGCTCATCGCTCACCTCTGAAAGCTCACAGTTTGAAATGTCCATCATGTCATCAGCTCCGGCTTCTTTAGACTGACAGAGGAACAGACACGTGACTATTACATGCACAGATCAAATCTGCCTTTTTATTTATTTCTTTTATTTTGTTTGTATTTATTATAAATAAGTTAGTGAGTAAATAAATACATAAATAAAATAAAAACAAAATAAATAAATAAACAACAAACAGACAGATAGATAAATAAGTAAATAAATACACAGATAGATCAATAAATTAATGAAATTAAAATAAATTAATGAAATAAAAATAAATAAATAAGAGCAGACTGACCAGACAGAGCTGATACTCCAGGCGCTTCTTCGACTCCTCACTCGGCTTCTTCTTCTTATAAAACAGAGGCATGCTGACTACACTGACTCTTTAACTCTCTTCTGGACTCGGACACTTATTCCATATGAAGATGTCGAGCTGAGGATCTACAGGACAAAGCAGGAAAGTAAAAACCAGCTGACAGGATCTTACTGTAAATCAGTCTGTAGTTTAACTGTAGAGACATAAACACAGTAAGAGTCCAGTACAGCTCTGTTAGCTAAGAAGCTAATCACCTCACACTAGCCTTCTTTATTTTAACCCACAGGTAACCAGGCCGCTGGCAGGCTCAGTGTTATTATATTTAAAAAAACATATCTATATATCTCCTCTATATACAGTACCTTTCCGATAGTTAAGTCTTCACTGTGTCACTATAGTGTTGTCGATGTTACTGTAGAGACAGTGAACTATCCGCATTACAGTAGCATTTCCTGACATCACTGACCATAATATTTCTATAGTGACAGCGCTGACAGTAAGTAAGTAAGTTTCTCGCGATACTTTACAATCTCGCGACAAGTTACTCGAGTCCAGGATTGCGGGGATCTCGCGAGAGTTCGTCGCGCTATATAAACGTGCCCCGCGTGGACTTCGTTCCTTTTCCTTTTTCGCTTTAGGTGGTGAAGGTGCAACAGTAATCGGTCGTCCCGAAACCGGGTTCATCCGACACCCTCACTAATACAAGCCGAACTGAGCTCAGCGACAACATGCCTCCTAAATTCGACCCCAACGAGATTAAAATCGGTATGTTATAGAAATAAAAATGAAAAGCTGGTAATCTTCCGGCTAAGTCAACCGACGCTTCTTCCTCACAGGCCTCAACTATACTGTGAAAATGCCCAGTGTGAATGACTACCGGCGGCTCGGCTTTGTGTTTTCTGGCTGGTGTAACAATCTGTAGGTGAGATTATAGTAGGCTTCAGGCTCTGCATATCTCGTTTTTGTTGTTGGCTAATGTTAGGGTATTTTCTATCCGAGCTAACAAAGCTAGCAGGCCGCCTAGCTAGCTAACTTCGTCGCTAAGCAACTTGTACTCTTAGCACGTGCTACCTGTTTAGTGTCAGGCCAGTATCCTACATGATGGTTAGTAGTCTGTTGTCCTGTTTGTCTGAGGCTGTTAATGTAAGGTTAAGGCAGTTGATTGTGGAGCACGTGGTTGGCCTGGTGTTCTTCAGTGGCTAGTCTTTAATGTATCGTAGGGAAGGCAGCAGGCCTTCTCTAATCCTCCTGAGTGCTGGGAATGTAATGATCATATTCCTATTATACACGTTTTCCATTCTGTAAGACGTGTACACTGCACGTGTATCAGCTCTTGTTTAAGTTGTTAGAAAGCTGTGTTTGTAGGTAGCTAATGTGCACAAGTTTATGAACAAGGTCTGTAGTGTTGACCCTCACTTTCGGTACGATGTTAATTGCCAGTATAATTATCCAGCCCTAATTACTAGTGAATTTGTCAATCATGTTTTTTTTAGCTGCACTGCCTTATAATTGTACATCCATATCTTGTCAAGACTGGAGATCACTCCAGATTTGAATTTCTTATCTTCCTTCCTGATCCCCTGGATGTCAAACAGCTGTTCAGGATGTTATGTCTCAGATAAGAGTTAATGTTTAGAAGTTGTCTATCACTTGTTCCTACTAAATTATATAAGGTGAAAGGTTCAGTGACTGTCCTGAGACAATGAAGAATATTGGTTTAGTGGTGTGTTTACTGGTGTGAGATCAGTTGGTATAAATTTTGTCCTGTATCACAATCCTGTTTTCTGGGTGTTATTTTTCAGTACCCGAGACTGCATCTAGGTCTTGTGTGTAGCAGAATTTTCCCAATATGTTTACGGGATCCTAGCTGGTATTGTGTTTTAGGCAAGTTTAATAGGCATTTTGACCAATAGGGTTGACAACCAACCACAGGTCTTTTAGTGTCGTCTTGTGTAAATAAACTCACTTTTGCATGGCTCTAGATTAAAGGTGGGTCTTTGATGCTGTGTGTGGATTTTTGAGCCAAAGGGTATTTGTAGTTTTTAAAGGGGTTTTTACTTTCTGGCTGGAAACCAGTGGCTGGAACCAAGTGGAGTGTGATGAACATCATGGGCCAGGAAAGTGTAAAGCAGATGTTCAGGGATGTGTGTGTGCAGGTGGATTGAGCCAGCCTAGAAAGCAGTGTGTAACCTCAGTGGGTGTAATTCAGGCTTGTGACATTTCTGTAGCACTGCCTATATGTGAATCTGGCACGTGTTTAAAACTTGGGCATGGCTGTTTAAAGTGATGATGCAGAGGGGTGGAGGTTTTGTGTTAAGTGATGAATAAGCTAGATTAATATTGGTAAATTGTGTATGTACTGTCACTGTGGGCATTAAACATTATTAATCATGAGATTAAAATCAGTTAACTTATCATTTTAATTTTTTTTTTTTTAAATGTAAGCCTGGTCTTTGATTCAGGCTTTTTATACGAGTTGAATGTGAGCTTATATTCACTGCATGATTAGTTTCTAACTGATTTAACTTAACCTGTATACAAGATTATCATTTTGATTTTGAATAAGTCATAAAGTATGGGTAATATAATTTGTTGAGATTTTTATATAATTGATCAGCCTCCCGCCACTATGCTAGTCTGTATGAGTGACTTGGTATAATCCAGTGGAAGCTGAGAAAAACCCAGCTCTAGGAAGCAGGGCTGCCCAGTCTGATGGGTAACTCTGTGCCGAAAGGCCTGGAACATGTTGAATACGGTTGTTTCAATGTGTGATTCCCAATCGGTCAGAATTACATTTTGTCCCTTTTTCTCCCCCTTCAGTGTACATGAGGTGCACAGGTGGAGAGGTCGGTGCCACTTCCTCTCTGGCCCCCAAAATCGGACCTCTGGGTCTGGTAAGTGTAATGCTTGAATCTTTGTACGTTTTAAGACTGGAAAGCATGTTCTGTTTCTTTGGTTGATCAGCCTCCCGCCACTATGCTTGTCTGTATGAGTGACTTGGTATAATCCAGTGGAGGCTGAGAGAAACCCAGCTCTAGGAAGCAGGGCTGCTCAGTCTGATGGGTAACTCTGTGCCGAAAGGCCTGGAACAAATCAAACCTGTGTGTAACTATAGCATTAAAAATGAGAGCAGAGATCAGTATTAAAAACGGATGTTCCAGTAGTAGTGGTAGTAATATAATGCTTATGCTGCTTATTTATCCAGTCCCCCAAGAAAGTGGGTGATGACATTGCCAAGGCTACCGGTGACTGGAAGGGCCTGAGGATCACTGTCAAGCTGACCATCCAGAACAGACAGGCAGCAGTAAGTCTTCCTATGTCTTAAACCAGAGTTTATATTGGGAGAACATGATTTTTATATGGATGTGGGTTTGAGTGGATACAGTAGATCTTTTGTGGTTCTGCTAAATGCTTATTGAATTGTCTTGTTCCTGCAGATTGAGGTGGTGCCTTCTGCCTCTGCCCTCATCATCAAGGCCCTGAAGGAGCCTCCCCGTGACAGGAAGAAGGTCAAGAACAGTAAGTAGCCCTGTTTACTAGTGCTTTTTGTGTCCTCAATAGGCTCGTGCAAGTGTGGTCATCCGTACATGGCACATCAGCCTCCCGCCACTATGCTAGTCTGTGTGTGACTTGGTATAATCCAGTGGAGGCTGAGAGGAACCCAGCTCTAGGAAGCAGGGCTGCCCAGTCTGATGGGTAACTCTGTGCCGAAAGGCCTGGAACAAATTGCTTGCGGCTTTAACACTTGATCAATGGGCTGTCTTGAGTAATTAGATATGGATAGTAAACAAGTGTGCACTGGCTCTAACTGTGGCACTTTTTTTTCTGTAGTTAAGCACTCTGGCAGCATTCCCTTTGATGAGGTTGTCAACATTGCCCGTGTCATGAGGCCACGTTCCATTGCCAGGGAGCTCTCAGGTGTGTATCTTTATTTAATGCGTTCATTCTGAATCAGCTTCCTGCCACTATGCTAGTCTGTGTGACTTGGTATAATCCAGTGGAAGCTGAGAGAAACCCAGCTCTAGGAAGCAGGGCTGCCCAGTCTGATGGGTAACTCTGTGCCGAAAGGCCTGGAACATTTTTCCACATCTTTTCTCATGCTGACTGCTGGAAAGCTTTCTGAGCTGACAGGTGAGATTAAACAGTTTGTGCTGTCTCCTCAGGAACCATTAAGGAGATTCTGGGCACAGCTCAGTCTGTTGGCTGCACCATTGATGGACGTCTACCCCATGACGTCATTGATGACATCAACAGCGGCAAGCAGGAGTGTCCATCTGTAAGTACAGGACATATGTGCTCTGATTTATATTTTCCTTTTGCGCACAAAGTATTAAACTACCATTTTTATGTTTTTCAGGACTAAACGGCTGACACAGGAATGGAAAATAAAATTTGTTAGAAAATAAGTGTTTGTGTGTTTTTACATTATCAGACTGAAGATTTTATTTTTTTAACCAAAAATGAAATGTTACTTTTGTTTCTGATCCAAGGTACTTAGCCGCACTACTTTAGTAGATAGCCAGTTAGTTTGCATTTGCCAAAAGTGTTTATGAAGAAAGATTAAACTGGTTAGTGGTCATTTGCAGTGATCAGGCAACATTTGTTGATGGCAAGACCTGTAGATTTCTGGTCTGCTACAGTCAGTAATCCATGTTTAAAAAAAAAAAAAAAAAAAATGCTTTATGCAAAATGGGCCACAACTGATATCAGATGACTGAGGTGGGAATGGCAACCCAAAACTTGGTTCCTCTAACCATAATTTGTGTGCGTGTATATACGTGCGTGCATGCATGTGCTGGTGGATGTAACCAATGATGGACATGGGTGGTATTACTATGTATTTGCACAGCCTTGTCTGTACCAGTTTTACTGGAATTTCAGGGGAAAAAAAACATCTAAAGTTTAACTAGGCCATTGATGGTTTAAGTGACACTACTCTGGTGCACGATGCCTTTGTTTATAAAAAAAAAAAAAAGGCTTTGGTTACCTGCTAATTTACCTATGGGGCACCTGTAGGCTTGTGGTTAAGGAACCAGCTTTGTGACCCTCTAACCCTTGAGCAAGGTATCTAACCCCCCAGGTGTTGTGGGTAGGGGGTAATATGTGAAGGTCGATTCCACTGCACAATGCTTAAGTAGTTCACTTTCACTTTAAGCATTTAATAAACTTAGCTTTAATAAACACGTGGCCATAAAATCAGTTTGTGAGCCATTGGCTGTACATCCAATCCAAACCTCCCTGTAGGTCTTTAATGCTGCTGTAGGTTAAGAATGAAGTATGATTTTACAGTGCTGGGCGTTTCTTCATTTATGTGAATGCTGTTCACCACAAATCACAAAAACAAAGATTTAGACAAAAACCCTTTAATATCAAGCAGCCTAGGTTGGGCTGAGTGAATTCTACAAAAGTACAAATTTATTTGAAAATATTTCTCAGGACCTGATTCCAGCAAAGCCCTGACCCAGATGAGGAAATTATCAAAAACATCCATGTCTCTGTTTCAACAATGCATTTTCCACATTCCCTGAATTTTTGAATGTGCTGCCAGATTTCCCTGCACAATTTATTCCAAGATGAAGCACCAAAAGACATGAAGGACTTTTCTTTCCACCAGTACAAATTCACCTGCAGACATCAATTACACAAAAAAACCTTTTCAGAACATAAGTAAATACACACGCTTGGACTGCTCTTCAAGCTACAGGTACAGTGACATGGACAAGTTTAATTCCTAAAAAAGTGAAGATACCAAGTGAACTGCTGCTGTACATCTTGAACTTAAATCACAACAGGACGGAGATCAGAACAAAACCATCCAAGTATTATTTAATCCTCTGGGCCTAATTTTATTTTTCAGAGTTCAAGTGCTGGGTTCTCTCCTTTTCTTCTCAACATGGGGGCACAACTAAAGTCTCTATGAAGCTGGTCAGGTAGAAAACAGTGCTGAACCTCTGCCATTCTCCATCAGTTCTCCACATCCTCTTCCTCTCCTTCATTCTCTCCATCCTGCTCATCCTCCATGGGCTCTTGCTCATCTTCCTCTTCCTCTCTGCTCTTGTCATTGTCCTCTGTGCCGTTCTTCTTCTCTTTATCTTTACGTTTCTGTTCTGATGCCTCTTTTTTCCCCTTCTGGCCCTTCTTGTATGCTGTGGACAGACAGTGATTTACATGTTCAGACAGTCTATTGCCATTCATAATGTTGCAATCAGTTTCTAGACCTACAAACAATAAAATATTATTTCAATATAATAAATGCAATTTGTTTCTAGATTTAAAACGTGCACATTTTTTGTTATTATAGTTACAAGCTTATCTGTTTTCATTACTAGTTTGGTTCCCTTCACAGGCAGCAGAGGGCACTAAACATTACAATCTGCTCTTTTACATAACAGCTATTTTACTGGCTTTTATCACTAATTGTAAAAATAAAGACAAACAATACACTTTTTGATCTGCTGCCTGACTTACAATAAATGTACAAGTAAACAAATAACATTTAGTCATATGTGTTTATCTGTATACAACAAATACCCCAGTATGACCTAAAGGCTACAAGATGACTTGAGTACATTTTAATGTCAGTTACCCTCAAGTGCCTCACGCAGAGGTGGCAAAAATCGCTCGAACTCCATCTCCTCCATAGCAGACATCACATCCCCGGCGTTCAGAGTCTTCCTTTTGGCTTTCATGGCAAAACTGTTGGCACTGGTGATCAAATCAGTTTAGTGAGTGCCATTATGTGTCCTGCTTTATGCCAGACAGCTGTAACTGGGATAGTGTCTGCTAACCTACCATGATGTTGCATACAGCACAAATACACTGGCTGCCTGAGATATGGCTCTTCTTGCCTCTTTGGACACGTTCACACCATCTGGTAACTGGAAGAATAAAATCAGAAACAAAGCACGACCATCATGATTACACAACTCACAAAGACAGGGATAACAGGTTGTATCATATAATGAGGAAATTCAGAAAGCCTGGTGATGCAGTAATGGTGTTGCTGCCTTTCAGCCACAGGTTCGACCCTGAGCTCAAATCACGTTCTGTGTGCGAGTTTCCGTGCTGGTTCTTGCTGAGGGTGTCTTTGGGTTTTCCAAAAAACATGCCAGTAGGTGAACTGACTACACTGAATTTCCCCACTGGTGTTCAGCGAAAGTGAAGTACCCTCTAGCACACACACACACACACACACACACACACACACACACACACACACACACACACACAAGTGACCGCACACTATGGCGCACACATGCCCAGAGTGGTAGGCAGCCCCTATTGGGGGTTAGGTGCTGTGCTCAAGGGCATTTCTGTCAAGTCTTGTCAGTTCGAAACGGGCACCTTCTGGTCGCGATGCTGGCTCATTAACGCAAGCCTATGGCTGTAATGTGCGTGTCCTGCAATAGGCGAGCATCCCATTTCTGTATTGTGATCAGTGTTCGCAGTAAAAGCCAAGTCTGTGTTGCATTTGTGACCATGACTGTGTAGTGGATAGCTGTAGTGTGGTTTGACCACTGCGTACTGGAGTGACCCATCTGTGCAGTGAAACACATACACATTAGTGAACACACTCCCAGAACTGTGGGGGTTAGGTGCCTTGCTCAAGTGTACTTCAGTTTAGTCTTTTCAGTCACCGGGATTAACTCAGAAACCTTATAAGTTTATGGCTGTAAAGTGTGTGCACATGCACAGTGTCGTGCAATAGGCTGCCAGCGTTCCTAGTAAAATACAAGTCCGTTGAATCCTCACGGACCACAGTTACACACACACAAACTAGTGATCACACACTAGAGGGCAATAAGGACACATGCCCAGGGAAGCAGTTAGGGGTTAGGTGCTCAAGGGCACTTCAGTCGAGTCTTGTCGGTTGCAGGGATCAAACCTGAAACCATCTGATCCCAAGGTGGGATTCTTTACCACATGCCTACAGCTGCCCCACATGGCTAAGACTGTACCTTTAAATTGGCTGCATAGCAATTTCCTCACTAAAGGGCACAAAGTGTGCACTTGATTATCACAAACACCATGCAGAGTCAGTGTGCATATCCTGTACATGCAGGTGTCTGCTGGTAATAATGATCATACCTCAGTCATGATGTCTGTGGCTTTGTTTAATAACCAGTGAGACAAAACAAGTAAACATGGAGTAACACATGCACCAGACACTACAGTGAAAGTGTGTGTTGTGTGTAAAAAGGTGTGTGATACTTACAGCCTCTTTAATGATGCGGGTGATGACTGCATTAGGCAGGTTCAGGTCCTCTGGTCTCTCCGCCATTACTATTACTACTACTACAGCGACTTAGCCAAGCTAGCCTGTGTTAGCCTAATTAGCTAGGGAACTATACTCTATTATACTATACTACACCGACTGGCTGAGGGATTAGTATTTACAAACCAAACCCGTAGGTATTTAAATAGTACTGAAATGAAAGGTTTATTAATAAAACAGTGTAGTTTTATTACTCTGGATTAATAAAGAGCAGTAACCAGGGACAACCAGGTAACGGCTAACAGCTAGCCGCTAGTTACTAACACACTACAGTCAGAGTAAGTCGAATAACACAGCGGAAGTAAACACAGCAATAATACTGGATTTAATCAAACTCAACGAAGTGGTCCAGTCAAACCTGGTTATATGTGGAGAATGGAGTCCTAACAGACGACAGGGGGACAAAAAACTAGCCGCAGACTTTGTTTTGGAGCCCGCTAAACATCCAAACCACGAGTTTCACCTCTGACTTCAGCAGAGTCAGCAAAACGTCACAGAAACCATCCAATAGACGGAGTGTGTGTGTGTGTGTGTGTGTGTGTGTGTGTGTGTGTGTGTGTGTGTGTGTGTGTGTGTGTGTGTGTGTGTGTGTGTAATAATGCAAGAACAGTCGATGACCCTTAAGTGTTTTCTGACCTTCATCAGAACCTGATCATCTCCATCCTGGCACCCCCCCCTTTCTCTCTCTCTTCATTTCTTTTTCTCCTCTCCCATGTATCTCCTCATTTCTCTCTCTCTCTCTCTCTCTCTGTCTCTGCTTATTTACTGATCTCTCGCCCGCTGCTTGACTCACGTCGTTTATCTCAATATCATTAATGCACTTCTCATAAACAGCTGACAATAGCGGCGGCCATCTTCCTCTATCATCATCATCCGACTCTCACTGCAGGATTCCCATCTGTCGCTAAACGTCCCGATAACCAGCGCGGTGACCGAACCCTCCACCCTTCATTTCCATCGATCCTTTTTTTCCACCTCTCAATCCGAATAAAACCCAACGAGATTAAAGCCATACATGAAAGGTGCCAAGTACCAATTAGCATCATCTCCATGCTAGCATGCTAATTAGACACAGCAACATTAGCATGTCTGCTCTTCAGAGGATTTACAAACCGGATTCCAAAAAAATTGGGACACTAAACAAATTGTGAATAAAAACTGAATGCAATGATGTGGAGATGGC
>JAOVVF010000030.1:9033278-9049784 GCA_028565595.1 Duopalatinus emarginatus | reverse complement strand
TCTTCATGCTTCAAGTATGGCCCGACTCGACCCGCCATCATCCAAGACACATGGAAGGCAAACATCCAGACTCTTCTGGCACCAAGGTGGTGGAATGAACTACCCCTTGATGTCCGTACAGCAGAGTCACTTTCTGTCTTCAAACGTCGACTAAAAACTCACCTGTTCAGCAAGCACTTAATTACAAAAAATAAATGTTTGTAAACTGTTTGTCCCTTTTGTTCAGTTTTGTGACTATTAGTAATATTTACAGTAAATATGAAGCAAGTGTGAGGTGAGAGATGGTCTCGGTTCATTTGAAATGGATTGACCCTAAAGAATAAACCCATATGGACAGTCTAAAAATCACCATGATGGACATATACCTAGATACCATACATTGTGACTAATATAAATGGTCATTGCAAGAAAACTAGGTCTGAACACAGTCAAGTGTCCATCAGTGAACAGTAAACAAAATTCAACAAAAATTCTTAGGGAGTTTTTCCTTGCCATTGTCATCTCTGACTTCTGTCTGACTGACTGATAAAATGTTTACAAATGTATAATCCAGATCCTATACATCTGTAAAGCTGCTTTGGGTAAATGACCATTGTTAAATGTGCTAAATGACCAAAAGAACAAGATAAGCACACCAACGGCTTAATAAGGTGTTAATCATTGTGTTGTGCCCACAAGAAGACGTGGCAAGTGACATCAAGAGCTAATGAACAGATTTTTTTCATGTGGTAATGAATTATGTTAGTATGTTGGAATCAATCCCTGTGACAGCACCTTACTTTATGTCTTATGTACCTAAATTGTGACCACGACTTAATTATCACATTCCGTCATCTTATGAAATTGCGGCAATTATTTAATTATTTTGTTTCCATGACTTAATGATCTCATTCCCACACCTTCATTAGTTGTGACCATGCATTATTTTTATAAAGTGACGGCACCAACAGGGCACTGTAAGATGCTGTAAGAATTTGCTAGACTTATTAATCATGCAAAGACATGAACTAAGATTTCAGTTGCGCCTTTGATTCCAAACATGGATGCGTTTGTAGAAATGAAGAGAATTTTTCAGTTTTAATTTCCTGGGTTTGTGTTACAGCTTAATTGCATATGCTATTGTAGTATATAAAATAAGAAGATCTACATAAAGAGCTGTGGTTTGCTCGAGTATAAATACTTAGACTGTATGACACTGGGGGGGAAAATCTGCTGAATACTGAGATTTCCACTGAGCTCATTTTCCTTTGAGTTGTATTTTTGGACCTTTGTCTAGATTTAAACCATTTGCTCTGTGTTTATCTCGATCTCAGATCGTGTGAAATGTCTTACGTTGGAACTGGCTAAAGGGGTTTGAGAAATGTCTTTTGTGCCCAGAAAGCATGTTCTTATGGTTCTTAGCATAGTTAATAGCACACAAAAAGCTGAGTGGGTTTATTTATGTATTGCCGGGGCCTGTTGCAGTAGTCACGTAGCATTTCAGCACAGTTCAGCACGAACCTCCATTTGGGTCCAGCAATTTCACGGTTAAACAAACATGAATAGGAGTCATCATTTGGGAGCTCTTAATGTTTTTCCATCTGAATATGTGTGTGCGCTGCTATGAGAATGAGGCTGAAGGATATATTGCTGTTCCTTGGCATGTGGAATACAGTCCGTTATGAATGGGATGGGATTGTCTTTATTTCCCATGAATTTTAGCAAAAATGTTTTCTTTCAGAGCCAATCCCCTAGTGTCAATAGCAATGGTAATTTATTCTTACAGTGGTTTTTACATGCAGATGAATATGAGTTATACAAACCTGAGTCCATACAAGCTTGTGTGCATGCTGTAATTAAATTAAAAACTGGACATAACAAGTGAAAGTGAAGTGACATACATTTCTACACAGAGAAATTTTGGTCAGTCTTGTCTTGTTGGGGGTCGAACCGGCAACCATAAGACCAGTTCCCTAATTAGATTCATGGCTGCTCTTGTAGCAGATACTAAGAAATGTAAAAAATCCTACGGCTTGTGTATTTATTTGAAAGAAATTTAGTGTTATATTTAAATCCCATTCATTGTATTCCAACACTTTTCTTACTTTAGTACTTTTGTTGAAGCACCAACTGTAACAATTATTGACTTTTCTTGGTGCTACAAGCTAGGCTTACCTGAACTCTGGGATCTTCTCTGCCGAACCTCCAACATTCTGTAAGTTTGAATAGGAAACATCACCTTACTTCTATTTCCAGCTCTCTAAAAAGATGTGTTTATCAGGTTTAGGCTCAGAATAGAGATGAATGACACAGTCAGACTTTCTGGTGAATCAGAGATCCTGAGGACTTTCGTGCTGGTTTTTCTAAGGATGTCTCTGTACATTGATCTGGGCAACATTTCGTTAATTCTGAATCCTGTCTGTTCTTGCCACTAGAAAAGCATTCCCAAACCAGGATTCTGCCACCACTATGCTTTACCAAAGAAAATGATTTGACCAGGTATTAAACCATGCTTGGATTCCTTTAGATATAATGCGTGAGACAGTACAGTAGTGCAGCAGGTTTGCATTACATTTGCAGCATTTGGCAGACGTGCTTATCCAGAGTGAATTCACTTTTTTTTTATTAATACAACCGAGGAGTTACAAGTTAAGGACCTTGCTCAAGCAGCAAGCAGTGGCAGACCTTCTAGTCAAGTCTGATGACTTTTAATCATTGAGCTACCATTGCCCAACATTTGGAGATGCTGAAGATTGAACCCTGGATCTCAGACATATAAAGCATGCACTCTCTGACTGTGCTACATTACTCACAGGCTCAGGGTTCCCAGTTCAACCACCACAGACCTATCCAGAATAAAGCAGTTGAAGATGAATGAACGTAATGTTCGACGTTCTGTCCAAATAGATGATCTAGTGTCAGTAGATATCCATGATGGGGCACTTGTTGGTAGATTTATCTGACATAATGACCAGTGAATATTGCTAACAAAGTATGTCTACCTAATAAACTCCAATGTGAATTTTAGACAGTTGTACAAGTGTCATTATGTACACGTGGCACACAGACGTGACTAAATCACACCCAAACCCCATGTTACATGTGTGGTCTTGCACTGTAGAGGTTAACACTTCAAATTTGGAATTTTCACAAGCCACGTAATCAGCCGAAGCCTAGTATGTGAAGGGAGTGGCAGACTCGCGCTGTCAACACTCTAAAATAACCTTCATGTCATACAGTTAAGTCAGAGTTGATTACAGTTAACGGCAAAGAATTTCCATGATAATTCTTTTCGCTCATTTTCCCATTGTTGTAATACCCCTCATCAAAATGCTTTGAGGTTTGTTTGATATATTAGGTCAGATGGCAATTAACTTTTCCACTCTTTTAAGGGAGATTTAAGAGGCCTCATAACAGTCAGCCATACTGAAGACTTGAAGCATCTCATCATATTGCAAAAACCTACCTTTTATGGTTCTGTGGTTTATAATGGATGTAGTGAGGTAAGAAAATCCATACACATGGACAATAGAAAAATCCTCATAAAGACAAAAAAGAGAATCTATATATAGGGAAAGTTGTGACATTAAAGGAGAACATGTTAGTTCTATTAGGATGATTTGAATCCAACAGGGAATGGTCACAGCAAATTAGTAGACTGATCTTACTCTTACCAGGGGCTCACTAATAGTTGGATAGGTATTAAAAAACGATTTGGTCATACCAGTAAGCCAAAATCTGTTGGGTGTTGTTCCATAATCAAAATGAACCTGATATTTCCAAATACAGTGCTGAGATGCTGTTTTACAACAGAGGTTACTTGTGGTCATTCCTGCATATTGCACTAAACTCTTTCAGTGTTCTGGGTTTGTACAGGAACACCAATGTTGCCTCCCAATATCCTTTAAAGCCCCATCGATCTGCTGTTGTGGTGTCATGAATGACTCAGTCTTTTTTAATGGTGTGTCACTAAAGTGAACAAATCCAGTGTGGTTCCTGTTACGCTCTGAGTTTAATGAATCCTATTTGAACTCTTTATTCTGAGTTGTCCAGAGAATAGCAACAGATGTCACCTTGCCTTAAACCCAGTGATCTACACTGAATGTCCTCCGAGATTGCTGGGAGTGTTATTTCTAGAATATCTGTACTGTCGTGGCCAAAGGTTTTAAGACTGACACATTTTTTTTTATTATTATTTTTGTACTTAGAAGTACAATTCTAAGCATTTCTTAAACTTTTATTGACAGACATATCAAGTTTATGCAAAGACTTTAACCATTCACCCTGGCTTGCTGAATATCAGCTTCTGGGCCAAATCCTGACTGATAGCTACCCATTCTTACCTAATCAGTGCTTGGACTCCATCGGCATTTTGAGGATCGACCCCAGATTCTCAATGGGATTAAGATCTGGGGAGTTTCCTGGCAACCCCAAATTTCAGTGTTTTGTTCAATGAGTCACTTAGTTATCACTTTTGCTATGTGACATGGTGCTCCATCATGCTGAAAAGAAGTTGCTCTTGGATGCTTTAATACCATTCTTTATTTATGTCAGTTTTCCTAAGCACAACTGTGAGTAAGCCCACTCCATTGAGTGCTCCAAGGTTCAAAATTCAAAATTTTTATTTGTCACATATAAATCTGAAGTAGGTACAAATATACAGTGAAATGAAAAAGTGACTAATCCACAGAGTGTGCAAGAATTTAAATTACAGTTTAACTTATAAATACTAGGGTAAAAACTCCTCCTCAGTCTCTCAGTCCTGGCCCTGATGTAGCTGAGATGTTTCCCTGAGGGTTCCCATTTAAACAGACTTGGGTGGTGTAGCTTGGGTGGTGAATGTCCTTAGTAATCCTTTTTCCAGATGCAATGCACCACCTGGAGTAAATATCCTGGAGTTTTGCCAGTGCAGTCCTGGTGATGTGCTCTGAGCATCAGATCACTCTTTGAAGGTCTTTCTTGTCCTGGTAGCTGCAATTTCCAAACGAGTTAGTGATGCTCTCAGATGGAACAGACCCAGTAGTAGCAGAATAGAAGAGTTTCAACGGCGCTGTGAAGATCTTCAATTTCTTCATCCTTCTGAGGTGGTATAAGTGTTGCCGTAGCTTCTTTGTCAGGGTGGAGATGTGAGTAGTCCATGTCAGGTCTTCAGAGATATGGACACCGAGATAACTGTAGCTGGTCACTTTCTTGACTGGAGTTCCACTGGTACACACCAGTGGTGTATACGAAGTCGTCCTCTTCTCTCTTCCACCCTACACATCAATGGCCTTGGGATGCTTTTTTGGCATGACACAGATCTCATGGTAGCGCTCGCCTTTTCTTCTTTTTCATTTTTCCAGATGTCCCAAACTGTCTAAAGAGGCTTCATCAGAGAAAATAACTTTACCCCAGTCCTCTGCAGTCCAATCCCTGTACTTCCTGCAGAATGTCAATCTGCCCTGGATGTTTTCCTTGGAAAGAACTGGCTTCTTTAATGCCCTTCTTGACACTAGGCCATTCCCCAAAAGCCTTTACCTCACTGTGTGTGCAGATGCTCTCACACCTGTCTGCTGCCATTCCTAAGCAAGCTAAGCAATGGTGGTGACCCGATCCTGTAGCTGAAATTAATGCAACCAGTCTGCATATCTAATTCATGGGGTCTGTGAAGTTAATTGTCGTGCCAAGGAATGACTTTTCATAACAATCTAGAGTTAATGCAAATGTCTGTGTTTTATTAAAGGTAAAAGAAATTGTATCACTATGTTACATATACAACCCATAGAGTCAAATGGTTATACTGTAGACTGTAGATTGTTCTCTTATATCTTGTGTGCATGCATAAATCATGTATAATGTATACATGTATAAATCATCTTCATTCTTGTACCGCTAATATGGCCTCCATTGTCTTTGCTGAAGGTGTTGGTCTTAAGTCTAGTGCATATAAAATTGCAGATTTCAACACTTATGCATGCTCTGTTAACAGGTCATGGCATCAGAGCATGTTCTGTTGTGCAGTAAGAGCTCATTAATAAAACTGGGATTAGCCAAGTCACTTGCATGGGCATTTGTATAACAAAATGATCAGCTGTGTTAAACTGATCCTGCTTTAGTCCACCTAAGCTAATTTACTGTTGTTGTTCTACACTCCTGCATAACCCTCTCATTATGTGAATGCTTTAATAGAAGGTTATCAACACTCTACCCATGTTAAAAGAATGATAAGCAGCCATTGTAGTCACAGGGTTTATTGCTCTTTGTGCAAAACCGCTGTACTAAATACCTCCGAGTTCTTTACTTCATCATTCTGTTGCATTACTGCTAATAGCTCTTGCATTTGGCTCATGTTTGGTGCCAAATTCTGAATCTCCTCCAGTTTAGGAAGGCGCTTAATTATATCCTTTTTAGAAGCCAAGCCTTCTGCCTGTTTGTGCTCCTGTTGCAACAAGAATGTTAACTGCAGCTAAGGAGCTATCCTTCTTTTTTCCTTCATAACAATAGCTCAAGCTAAACAAAAACGAATCAATAATTCACAAGAAGTTATGTCAAGCATGTTACAGATTATAATGCTACATTGAAAAAATCAAAAATAACCTCAGTGGTCACAGTATCTGTCTACAGTAACTGTCTACAAATGAGGCAGCATGGTAGCACCACAGATAGCGTGTGTGCTACACAGCTCCAGGGATCTGGGGTTCTGGGTTCAATTCTGACCCTGTGATTGTGTAGGTTTTCCCCAGGTGCTTGTTTCTTCCCACCTCCGGAAAAACACACATGGTAGGCAAATTCGATGTTGCCCTAGGTGTGAGTGAATGGGTGAGTTTGGTACCCTGCAGTGGATTGGTGCCCCGTCTAGGGGGTACTCCTGCCTTGCATCCAGTGATTCCGGGTGGGCTCTGGACAAACTAAAGAGGATTAGAGAATTACTGAGTGAAATGAATTGGATTTACCACAGCTGCTGAAAGAATCTATCCTAAAATGCACACCAAAAGGACAATTAGCAAAATACACAGTGTTTAAAAATATGGGAAAAGGCTCATGCATAACAGTAAAAGACCCACAACTATCCAATGTATCCATTTCTGTTTCTATTATTAGACAAAACACTGAACAAGAATGGTTTTAATAGACAGACTACCCATAGAGGAAACCACTGCTCTGCAAAAACATTGGTGAATGTATCAAGTATGCGAAAGACCACCAGGGCCTTCTTGTGTGCATGTGTACACATTCTGAGACCTTCCAACAAAGTCACATAGTGAAAATACAATCTTTCTCAGCCATCTCAGCCTCATGCACAAGTCTATAAATATAATTTGAAGCTGTCCAATTTGTGGTTTGTGACTAGACTAGCTACAGGAATTCTGTCCTCTAGACAGCTTCTTCTTATACTGGATAGGCTGCTATAGCAGTCTCATCCTTTTCTATCTTGCTGAGTGTACCAATGTATTTTTGTACATTACCAAGCAGTTTTGTAGCAGTTCCAACTTACAGAAACTATTACTTCCAGCATTGTTTGACTCTGTGAGACTACACTGTGTAGTTTTTATATTGTCCACCATGTTGCTTGCTATGACAACTGAGTAAACTCTGTACAGTTTAGATGACTTAGTTAGGTAATGGTTAATATTATTCAGATCCACAACCTGGCCAAAAAGTTGCCATTTGGATTTGGAGCCCCTGGAGGCAGTGTTATACTCTGGAGTTGCTGTAATTGGTCAGATCAAGGCTCAGCAACATTATGTGGCAATAAAAAAATAAAGTCAGTTGAGCACATGGATGTATTAAATGACTTCAAACGTCAATAGATTTTTTATTCCCTGATGGCACGGGTGTATTCGAAGACAACGATGCCAAGATTTATTAGGCTTTAATAGTGAGTTGTGATTCAGGGAGCATAAAGAAACATTTCACACATGAATTGGCCACCACCAAGTCCTAACCTTAAGCCCACTGAAAATGTTTGGGATGTGCTGAAGAAGTGTGTACAGAGTTGTTCGTGCATCCCGTCAACAATAAGCCAAAAATAAATAAAAACCTGGATGGATAAAAGTGTTGTAATGTTGAATAAAAGCACACTGTAATTAAAGCTCAGGCAGTGCTTAATAGCTAAAGTTAGCTACGGTGTTACAGAGTGTCTGATCATTAAACTAATAATGGCCAAGAACAGCCTACTGTTACTAGAAGAGGCCTTGTTTACTACCATGCTGTGAAATGCTTTAAACAATACTAAAATAATAACTATAAAATATATGATGCAATTAATTATTCTCACTCTAATAGCTCTCACTTTAATATATTTGTCAGGTTTTTTTCCTTTAGATATGAGTGTGTGTAATTGCACAGAAGCCACTGGGGTTGCGGATCATTATTTAAACCTGTTTTTTGTGTGTTGGTTAAATAGCTAATGTTAGCTTCGTAAAATGCCCTTAATTTTTACAAAGCATTTTATATCTACCCATGATGTTGCTAAAACTGGCCATTCTTTTTCTGCCCAGCTGGGGAATTCGTTTAAGACTTTGTGATAGTCATGAACCAGCTCTCTAAAATACATGCTCCATTTTTGAGTTCTACCAACTTTATTTGATTGTCCAATGGTTTATCATTACTGGTATTGTAAATTGTAAAACATTTACTATGGCAACACTAGGTGTCAGTAATGATACTGACTGCAGTCCCAGTTACAGACATCTATTAGGTCCTGAAAGCTTAATTTCTTACTTTCTGTCTTTCTTTTTTAAATGCTTGTGTGAAAGATAACAGCATTAAAACCTTGCACAAGCCTTGCACCGCTTGACCTCACACACTTCGACAAGAAATGCCTGTATTTAATCACTCGTCCATGCCTGGCTACTTGCTTTCTTTCTGTACCAGTTTAGGCAGTCAGTATGTGACCACCATAGCAACAGCCCTCATCAACCCAGCGGTTCATAAACAAACCAACAACACAAATCATGACTCCTGGGTGATTCATTTATGTCAAATGAACTCATGCTTGGAGATCATTTCCACATTATTGCCATTAAATCATTAAATATATAGGCAAACATTGGTTATGCATGTTTGTGTTGGCCCATAAAGAGGGAAGGGAGTATGCAGTACCTACAGAGAATATTTTACACACACAGTAAAACTTCTCAGATGAAGACAGCCAGATGTTTTAGCAGAAGTAGGCAGTAGGAAGCACTGGTTTGAAAATATGTACAGAGTGAATTGAAGAGAATCAGTTCTGAATCGCTGCCTGCTCTTGGTCATTTTGTTGCTGAGAGTAGGTTGCATAGCAGTACAGCGGCAGCAAACAATTTGGTGTTGTTAGGGTGTTGGTGGAGAGAAATGCATGCAATCCTAACACCCTAGACGGAGACAAGAGTCTTTAAGTATTATTTAATATCATCTTTTGAAGTTTGGTCTTGTCTGCTCAAAGAACATTGTTTCAGGTTTGTTCAGATGTGACTTTGCAAACCTAAGCCATGCTGCCATGTTCTTTTTAGACAGAAATGGCTTTCTTCTGGAAACCTTTTCAAACAAGCCATACTTGTTCAGTTTTTTTTTAATTATACTGAATATTTAACCTGCTAACTAAGGTCTGGAGAGTCTGTGATCTTGACCTTCTGGGTTTTTTGCAATTTCTCTGAGCTTTGCACATGAGTTGAATTTGCTGGGATGTCCACTCCTGAAGAGATGGACAACTTTCTTAAATGTATTTCACTTATGAATAATCTTTCTCACTGTAGAATGAATGACTTAAATTTGTTTGGAAACGGCCTTATAACCCCTCCCGGATTGATGGGCAGCAACAATTGCTGATGTCTGTCCTTCATGATGTGTTAAGATGCACCTGAATGCCCCAGACCAGCAAACTGCCAAAACAAGTTGTACTTTGCTTTTTACATGATTGTACATAGAAAACATAAACAACTAAATCAAGGTGAGCAATTTACAGGTAACATATAACTAATTTATGGTTGGAGATAAGGTGGCAAACACCACAATGTGCATCCCATGTGGTTTCCCTTTTCCCCATTGTCCCTTTTTCAAGATTAACAATCAAGGCCACTCTGTCAAACCCTTTGCAATTGTTCTTCTAGCTGTGAATATCTATAATATCATGACCTCAATATTTTAAGTACTGCAGTTCCGCATTCATGAACTGTTGTGTAATAACGTATTCAAAGTGTTCAAGATGCTTAAAAGATACTAATTCAAACAGGATTCCCAATAATAGCCCTGCCTCCTCATCTGTTTGAACCATTTTAATTGGAAATTTGAATGCTCTGAAAATTAGGAAAATGGCTGTGAAAATTTTCCAGTGAGCTATTTATGGACAAACGTTTGTTACATTTATGGGAATTCCAAAAAAAGGGTGAGTAAAGGGATTGGTCCAAACCAGCTAGTAAAATTGCAGACAATGGAAGCTGAATTTAGTCATCCTTTGCTTTCCATGTCACACAACTGGGAAATGTGTAGCCTGAAGTCAGTGGTCCCAGTAGAGGCCAAAACTTAATGAACAGATAAACTCAATCATGCAATTATCCAATTAACCTATCATGTGACAGCAGTACTATGTATAAGATAAGATATCTGTCCAGATACAGGTCTATACCTTTAATTAACATTCACTGCTGATGTCTAGCTCCAGTTTTTTGTCTCCTAAGCTGTCCAGCTTTGGTGAGTCGATACCAACTTTAGTCTCAGATTCCTGTTATTGGCTCTGAGAAATGAAACCTAGTATGGGTATCAGCCGCTCTAGTGGTTGACTGATTCAGGTTTTCAGTGGCTTGTGCCTATATTTACTGAGCTGAGACGTCAATGTATAAATTTTTAAAAATCTATTTAACTTTGATAGCTAGTAATTCACCCTTAACATTGGTTCTTTGTTAAGAACAGATTGGACATTTTCTTCTGACCTCTGCTCACAGAATAACCACTAACTGGCTGTTTTTATGTAAACTCTCAGGAGATCAACAATATCTGAAATACTCAAACCAGCCTTTCTGGCACCAACAACCATACCAGAGTCAAAGTCACTGAGATCACTGAGATTTTTTTCCCCATTCTGATGTTTGATGTGAACATTAACTGAAGCTCTTGTCCGGATTGGCTGACTGGATAATTGCATGAATGTGCAGATGTTCTTAATAAAGTGGGTGGTGAGTGTGTAAGAGGATGAATAAATGTGCAGAGAATCAACTCGTACTATTCAAAAATATAATAATACCTGGTCTGTATTAGCACCCCAATCTGGCACAAGTATATAGCTCACTACTGAAACAAACTGGGTAGATTATGCGGTACTTATTTGTTCTAAGTAAAATATAGATGTTTTTTTTTTTTCTTGGGGTCAAAGTACAGAGAATCCCTCTCTTTTTAAAGGAATTTTCCTACTTCTTATTATTTTTCTTCCCTAAAATGCTCACTATTAGCCAAACACCACAAAGGTTTTGTGACTCCTTATTACTTTCCTCAAACCAAACAAAGGCTTAAAAACAAAAATATGAGAATATCTCTGCAGTTTTGCATGTTAACACTAGATTTTATGCATATAAAGTACATGACTTAATAATCATGTATAACACTCATCATCACGCTTTATTTATATAGAACTACCAGGGTTTTACAAAGGGCTTTACAAAGAACAACAGTAAAATAAACTTGCAAATATAAACTATTAAAAGAAAGAAGATAATAAAAATAGAAACAAACCAGTAGAACAGAACAAAATAAAATAAATAGTGCAAGTGCAAGCAGTAAAAGTAATAAAACATTAATTAAAAGCTAACAGATGCCTGTTAACCCTCCTCTTAAATATGCCAGAGCCCTCAGGTCATCAGGAAGGGAGTCTCTCATCCAAAGATTAGGGCCATTATGGGTATGACCAGCATGTTCTTGTGGCCTGATCTGAGAGCTTTTGGGGAGACTTAACATGTCAATTGGCACGCTCCGAAAGCTGGGGACACAAAAACGTGTATAAGTTTCTCACTGTTACGCAGTGAGAGCATGTTTTGCACCCTGGATATGTTTATAGGGTAAAATAATGCCATTTTACAGATGTTTCTAATATGGATCTTAAAGCAGAAGGTCTTAGTTTTGTGGCACTCAAATAACTATTTCTCAAAAACTGTTTGTCCAAATCAGTTGAAGTTTTGAACAGTATATTAGACGTCAATGTGTAACCAGAGAAATTCATCAACGATTCATTTTTTATAGGAGAATTCGTTTTTTTTAAACATACCTAGCTTCTGGTATTCTATGTAAGCTAACATGTATTAGCCATTGTGGGTGCTATTTGCTATTACAATTCTTGAAATAAAAGGATTGCTGCTTTTGGCTTTATTTTACTTATACAATATATTTCTCACATTCAGGTTTGTTTGATATTTATTATAAACATCATTATTGTGCCTGTTTTTATAGCTATAGAAGTTCATCCTTGTTGGTTCAGCTGATGCATGTGATCCATTTCATATATTAAAGAAATATTTGTTGCAATGTTTTTAATCTAATCTCTAGTCCATGTTTGATTTGAAAAAAAATTTCAGAGGGAAGAATTTGTGGTTATGTGTTACCGACATAGTCAACATAAAGTGTCTCAAATTCTGTCCTGTGGTACTGGAATAGCACAGACTGTTCAGGAAACTAAAACTACATAATAACAGCATTGGGGAGACTTTTGTGTCTGTCTCATCCTTATTCTTGGAGTCTAACAATTCATATTTTGATAACTGCTATTTAAAGAGTATTAAATGATTTAACAAATGCCAGTTCTATATCTATTTCTGTAATGATTTTGACAACAGAGGTCACAAAATAACAGGAGATAAAGTCTATACTTTATACCTAACAATTTTACCATGTTTACCATTACTATCTACATTTATACATTTGGCAGATTATCAGGAACTACAGCCTGATACAAGTTCTAGATTACCAGAATTGACAAGACTGACAAAGAGAGGTTACTAGAACTCTACAAAACAAACTGCATATGGAGGTATGATTTGGCAAACATTTAGCAGAGTTCCTGTTCCTGGTACGATGAATCAGGTAGCCAAAAGCTGGGAAATTCAGCGTACCACTTTACAGGATTTCCAGCTAAGACTATTAAATAAGTTTAGTGCTTGTGCTAGGTTAGTTTGTTATTTTGATCTTAGACCTCTATGCAGTCATGCATAACCTCGAACTAATTCAGTAAAAATAACTGTAAGTGAAAATTTGGTTGAGGTAGATTGCGAAAGTTTTACTATGTGGGATATAGTGTGGTTTTGTTATAACTGTTTACTAAGTAAATGGATGAATCTGAGAATTGGTAGCAGGACAGCTGCCACATTTTTATGATGACTGGTGTCTGTAACAGCTTGGCCACTTGATGAGGCATAACAATAGAAACTTCAGATTGTCCTAACGCGCTTTTATAGACATTACTGTCTTAATTTCCAGTCAGTGAGGGAAAATATCTTAGCATGGAGTTTGAAGGAGAAAGGGAAATTCTAAGACTCAGGAAGGGATGCCTGTCTTCATTAGGATGACATTGGGAATGAGTTAGATGAATCATCTGGGTTTAACAACCCAGTGTGCCTAGACAAATGGCCAAATAAAAGTCTGTGTGTATTTGTGTGTGTGTGTGTGTGTGTGCATGTGCGCGCTGAGGATCTAAAGCTTTAATGCAAATGTAATTGAATGTTAAATGACAATCTGATGCAACTGTAGTCACTAGCTCTGCTGTAAATAAACCCACCTACAGCACTTATTTTAGAAATTCATGTGCATTTGTTTCTGCAGCTATTTAAAGAGCACGTAAATATTTTGGGTGCATGCTTGCATTTCCACCTCATAGTTCCAGGTCCTGGTGCTATCCTGAGTGCAGGCTAATGTCTGTGTGGATTTTCATTTTTTTTCTGTATCAGTATGGGTTTTTTCCGGATTCTCAGGTTTCCTCCCATCTCCCAAAAACATTGGGTACACTAAATTAACTGTATGTTTGAGTGAGTGTGTGAATAGGTGTTAGACTGGTGTCCCAACCAGGGAAAGGTGACCCTGATGAAGATAAAAAAAAAGAAGAAGTGAAGGTGAATGAATGAATGATTCGGTTAGTGTTCACCAAGAAGCCTGTAATGGAGCTGGGCAAAAAGGTCTGGAACTGTCCTTTAGTTTCTACATTCAGAAAAATACACCTACTAATACGGTGTTGTTTGGCAAACAAGGGTTTAAACAGTGTTTTAATTTCTTGTGTAATATTTCACCTTATAGTACATTTTAACATTGTGCCCTTTTACCCCAGTCAGAAAACTCACCATGTCCGTACGGTGATTCCCAAACAACCTTCTGCTATTGACAGAATGCATTCTTTGAGCCTGTATGTACCTCTTTTAGGGGTGTGTTTACCTCTCCCACGGAGAGCTCCACATCATGAATAACTTCAAATCAAGGCCTCCAGTGTGAGCAGTCTAAAACGAGACACTGTTGAATAATTAACACTGCAAGCTTCCCTGAGTCTGTTTACAGTCTACACTTCTGTTCGTCCAAGCCTTTGAAGCATGTGTTTACGTGTGTATTTATACAAGTGTCTGTGTTGAATCATTAAATCCAATACTTCCACCTTAATCATGTTACAGACAACATTCCCATCTCCATGAGATCCTGGAATCATACAGGCTGAAAATAAAAGACGCAGACAGTTTATTGGTGTGAATTTGCTTGCGAAGGTAACGTTTGTATTTTCTATTATAATGATAAAAAACTCTATATTTAGCAGGTTGTTGATGGCCTAGTTCCACCATGGATAAGGATCTTATGAAAACACACAGACGGGGCTCTGTAAAGCCTGAGCCGCCTCCTCCTTCACCACTTCACAAGGCTTAAAAGACTCCTTGTCAGAGTAAACGTTAGTGGAAGGCCTGCTGTCTACTCCAGCAAACAAATTCCTCAGTGCATGCACTCTGGAGTCAGAAGAGAGAAAGGACAGAGTGGATGAATAGTGGATTTGATATATGTTTGTTCCTCTTATTTCTTCATTGTCCTTCCGTACTAAATCCTTAAATGGTTTTAGGAGGTATTTCATGCTAGGCAGTGATAATAAACTCAGTTCTATTTCACAAGTTTACTTAAGCACTTGCCATATTTCAGTCTATAAAAACACGGTGCAGCGTTAAAATATGTCCATTCCTTAATTTTCACACAATTAACCACACATTTGTCTTTATATCTGTCACATTATTTCTTTTTATGAAGATATTTTTTTACAGTAGAATGTTTAACCTAGTCTTATTGCCCAGACAAAATGTTTATCCAACTCCATATTTCTTCTATCAGGAGGAAATTTTTCTTCTCTCAAGAGCCAACTGCACATTCAAGATACTGACTCCAAGCATGCTGTTCCACCGGCTATCAACACGACACGTTGTCGGATCCCTGCGTTCTATGAACTGGAACGTCTTCTTCAGGACTCAGCATAATGCATGTTATAACCAAAGCACACCTGGACATTTAGTCTCGTACAGGGGTGAGTTTGTTTTTGGAGCTCAGGAAGGTGATTCCTTTCTCCCTTCACTGTCAACACGTCCACTAAAGACGGTGAAGGAATGCAGGCTGTAATGCTGAATGTCACAATACTCGCAGCTCACGCAAGTGGTAGAGTGATGCCTGAGCCACGTTTTTTGTAACACACCTGTGTGAGACATGGCCGTCACCTGGTGAACTCTTGACCTGTATATCAAGATAACAGGAGAAGAGGGCAGATGTGAACAGTAGGGTCTGTGCAGTCATTTTTTGGTTCTTTTTTTTAGGTTTATGATGAAGCCTGTCATGGTCATGAAATTTCGGCTGATGATTAAATTGCCATACACAATGCACTATATTAATCACAACTGTCTATAAATACTGTATATACCAGGAATCCATGGAGCCTTAAGACTGTGTGTAGATTGCTTTATTTATATTAGGATACAGAACCCACTTTATCAGTGTTTATTGTATCTATCTCTGAGTTTCTTTAGTTGTTTTTCTATTTGGCTAGTCACCAAACCAAAGTAATAACACAAAAACAAATATGTCTATAAAATACGTCTTGGGCCCTGATGTGGTCTCTCAGTAAAAAGTTAAGGAAAACGAAACACTTTATGGCTCCAATAAATACCCAGATTATCACTTTTAAAATAATAATCATAATATTTGAATGATTAGGTTATGTTCATAAAACACAGACCAGCCATAACATTAACACTACCTGCAAAACAAACCCAGAATCACCACCCTATGGACTCCACAAGACCTCTGAAGGTGTGCAGTGGTATCTGCATAACGTTAGCAGCAGATCCATCTGTGGGTTTGGACCAGGTGAACTAGCCTTCACACACACACACTGTGACCTTTTGCTGGTTCACTGGACCACTTTTGTGTCACCTGTCACATCTGTCTCACCCAAATGAGGATGGGTTCCCTTATGAGTCTGGTTCCTCTCAAGGTTTCTTCCTTTGCCATCTCAGGGAGTTTTTCCTTGCCACTGTCGCCACCGGCTTGCTCGTTAGGGATAAAATTTCTAATAATTCT
>JAOVVF010000030.1:8991872-9011891 GCA_028565595.1 Duopalatinus emarginatus | reverse complement strand
CTTTCTTTACTAACGACTATTTACAGCTCATTGTGGCGTTTGTCTTTCACATAGTAAAAACTTCTTTACAACATTTCCTTGTATGTGCCTAAGACTTTTACACAGTACTGTATATATATACATATATACATATACTGAAAGTGAGTGAAAGTAAATTAATTTAATCAATTGCTAAAAGATTTCACTTTAACTCCCTCTACTGGTCAAATGCATTAAAGAGCGTGAGGCAAAACCCCCAGTGTGAATAGGACAGAGCTGCCCTTTTAAGAAACCTTGACTTCTTTCATGCTCGGTTTTCTCTCTCTCTCTGTTTCCCATCCCTTGCTGTGACACTTTCACACTCTCTCCACTGTCCCTTCTCCCTCTTTCAGATCCTCTCTTTTTCCCATTTCCTCTCCCTCTCTCATGCAAAGGTATGAAAGTTGGTAAAACAATAGAACACTGGGGAGCTACAGAGAAAGGCAGGAGGTATGTGTGTGTGTGTGTGTGTGTGTGTGTGTGTGTGTGTGTGTGTGTGGGCATGTGGGACATATTTGATAGAGATAGTAGGGGGCTCCACAGTGTCTCATCAAAGAATTTGCTATTCAGACGAACCCTGAAGCTGTGTGTGTTATGTCTGGGGGAAGGGCCTTTTTGAAGCCTTTGTATGCAAGGCCTGAATATAATCACACTATACTTTCCTCCTGTTTCCTCCCTTTGAAAATGACACCATTGTCCCAGCAGAGGGAAACAGTTGTGGGCTTGCCGTGACCACTCCACAACCCCTGCCCTCTCTGCTGGTGGCACATTAGAAACCAGCATGCTGATCAGAATGGAAATAATAGGATGGCTGTGGTGAACTGGCTTCCCAGAGACCACTCAGAACAGAGGAGGTCAATTGCCATATGTGCAACACATTAACTGAATGTGCCAAGCCTCAATCTAGTAGTAACCCACAATATCACATGCTAAACTAAAGAACTCACTCACTAAAATAAAATAAAACCCTGGAGTTTTAGAATTACAAACAAATTACATATATTTACAATTGACAATTAGGTCACTTATTGAGGCACAAGAAAACATAAAAGAATGGCAATTAAATAAGGAAAAATACATTAAATACATATTCTACTAAAGACCCAAATGTATAGAAAGTGGAACCAGCTGTATCAGAGTTTTAGGGTAAAAACAAAAACAGTAAAATTACATTTTATTTCTACATACTGGACATATTTATATCATCAGTGATCAAGATCTATACCATTTCTGATTAGCTTTGGATTAATTCTAGTGCAGTAACATCTTCTGTTTGTGTTCCTCTTCCTTTTCTCTAATTTTTCTTTAATCAGCTACAACATTGCAGTATGGCGTTCTCGGTAAATTTTATGCAATTATGTCTGTATGTGATGTACTATAAATTATTTACCCTATACTGAGGGACAAATTATTGAATTTCACTTTAATGCCACTAGCTGAATAAATACTATTACACTACAGTCCATTAAAGTCTGTTAGAGTATATTATTACACTATAAGTGTAAATCAATGAACAATGATGGTAATGATGGTAATAATGCTTAATAGTAATAATAATAATAATAATAATAATAATCAAATGTTGAAATTTAACCTGTTGTTTTATTTTTATTATTATTATTATTATTATTTATTTATTTATTTTATTTTATTTTTTTTGTCGTTGTTGTTGTGTTTCCATTAAAAGTCTCTCTCTGTCTTTTTTTACTATACACTCCACTGGCTCAGTCTCCACAACACTTCCTCTATTCGACCACGAGATGGCGGTCGACACTACGTTACCGCCTAAAACCCCATTATGGTCCTAATTATTAGGCACAGAGGGGTGTTTACTGTTTACAGGACAGTTAGGTATATAACACACTATATGTATATGGACACGATGTAATTTTGGATACTCTTATTAGGATAAAAAAATACTTTAGATAATATGAAGATATATAGAAGATGGCCAAGCAATAATACACATACTTATAATAATAATAATAAATACTTTAGATAATATGAAGATATATAGAAGATGGCCAAGCAATAATACACATACTTATAATAATAATAATAGATATGGGATAAAAGTGTCTGGATTAAATCCTAAATAGATCTGTTTTTGCTGCACACTACATAGGATGATATTTCATACCTGAATAGTGCATTTATACAGGAAGCATAGGGCCAGTTAATCTGAGTCACAATAATATGAACAGACTGGTCTAAACTGAGATAGACCACTGTAACAGTTACTTCTGCATTATTACACAAGTCTGTGATCTGTATAGTGAAATGAAGGCTAGGGGTCACTAATGGTATGTCTACTTTTGTCTAAAGAAAACAACAACAAAAATAACATATTTAATAATATTTAATATATTATGTTTAACATGGTATATTTAATATATATATAACTGATAGGAACTCTTACTTACTTCCCGTATTTGTTGTGCTGGTGACCAACCTATACATAGCAAGAAAATAACTACACAGTACACAACCTGTATATATTTAATATTTGGTTTATTATAACTGACATAATAATAATATTTTATTATTATATATTTAGGATAGCCGAATGGATGGATGCCAGTGCCAGTGTCTTTTGAAGAAGCGTCATTGTGTCACTGTCTTTACCTGATCACAAATAAACAATTAAATAAAAATAAAATGGTACAAATGATGACATGAAGCCGGCAGTGTCCACAATACACAATACACTGTACCTTTCACTTGGGTGGGGTCTTCTGTACATGCACATTGCCATGTATGATACACACTAAAGACATGGGTCTAGCCTTGTGGATAAGACTTCAATGACAAGAAAAGATACAGTTTACTACTATTTATTGTGAGAGCCTGCACATTTATTTTCAAGGTCACAGAAAAAACAGGAGGAACTATCTAAAATGTATAAAATATCATTTTCTAAATGAATAAACCAGGTAATGATGTGAATAAAAAAAGTTAAACTTTGAAATGAAAATGCCATTGAGACCCTGCAGTGTGAAACAGACAGTGGGATCCGGTTTAAAAGACACCAAAGACTCCTATTTGCCTCTTCAGACCATTAATGTAAATCAGGGCCAATCTGACAGTTTTGGCGTTAGTTAAAGCGCAGCTGTAATTGAATCACCAGCCCGGCCAGATGTGCGCAGATGTCGATCGACTTGCAATTTTCGCTTTACAGCTGCACTTAAAAGCCTCCCACATCTGTTCAACTATTACAGAAAGAATGCATATCAGGCTTAGTGAGGAATATCTGGGTTACAGAACCGTGCTGGATGAGGGAAATGAAGACAGTCGGTCTGTCTGCTCTCACGCAGCGCATAAAACCCGACTTATTAAATTGTCGCGCTGCGGTGGTGATTATGGACCATTTAAATTAGCCTCAAGTAGGTAAAAGTTGCTCAAATACACATCCATCATTCTGTCAGATTCCCGCACTGCCCCTGCTCTCTGATTGGCTGGATTTCCGACACGTCGGGGAGGAGGGTCTTCAAAAGCGCACACGACTTCCTCCGCGTCCTGCTGTAATTTAAGCGCAAATTGATGACTGGAGAGGAGTCGCGCTCGGGCTGTACTGTAGAGCTGAACAACGTGACAGTCAGGCTGTTAGGGGCAGTTCTGGGCACAAGTAGACCTTGTTCGGGGGGCAGTTCTGTACACAAGTAGACTTTGCTTAGGGGCAGTTCTGGGCACAATTAGACCTTGTCTAGGGGCAGTTCTGTACGCAAGTAGACCTTGTGATGTGTTTGTCAGGGGTAGTTTCGGAGCCCGAGGTGGAGAACTTGATTTGAAGTTACTTTGGGACAACTCGGATTATTTATCACGACGCATGAAAAAGGTCTGATTTCTTCACACGGACAGACAAGTGTGCTTTCTATCCCAAGAGTCTCCATCGGAAAATACAAATACAGGTATGTTTTAACAGTGTTTCATTCTCTCTTCATATCCATCATGGACTTTTACTATTGACTGACACTACTGCACACTTATAGACTATCATGGTCCTGACCTGAAATCACTGGATTACTCATTTTCTCCTTCTGTCTGTAAGTCCCTAGCTAGAGGAACCCACTTTTGCTGACTTCTAGGCCACTTCTGTAGAGACTTCCCGTCTCTCTTGTGCAAAAAATGATGCTCAGTAGGGAGTCTCAGCCATCACCGGAGTGTTAATTTAAAGAGAGAGAGAGAGAGAGAGAAGTTGTAATGAAATGGTGAGGCGTGCAGTTACGGCCCCAGAGCGCATTATTAAAAGAGGAGGATATATTACTGAAGTGCCTCAGCTCCAGCAGGCTCTGCTTATTGCTCACTGACTTCTGCTGCTATTTATAGACACTCAAATCTGCACCGAGCGCGCGCTATTTATTTTAATTAGGCAATTAAGCGTGACTCACTCTGGTATATGGACACAGTCAGGTATTTGTCAGGATCTGTATTTGTCCTTTAGAGTCGTGTCTATCATTATGTTATGGTCATGTTGAAATCATCATTATGTTATGGTCATGTATGAAATCCTAAGAAAACAACAACAACAACAACAACAACAAAAGACCCGACTTTGATGTTTAGAGGTTAATTAGGCCGTTATTACAGTTGTTATAGATAGTCTGCAGAATAAGATGTGAAGCAGGCAACTCCCCCGTACACACACACACACACACACACACACACACCTCTGTTTGTCTGAACAATCGGAGCTGAAGCTTCTTAACTCCAAAATCACAGCTAAAGCTCGTCCGTGCATGGCTAAAGCGTTTAAACAGGCCAGGCCGGTTAATCACACACGATTAGGACCGGAGATTAATACCACGTGATTTGTCTCTGTAAGCGCAGTCCATTAGTCTGGGGGTGGCGTTGTGTTTGTCTTCATTACCTCCAGTCCTGTTGTCCTGCTTTATGTCATCACTCAGTCCCGTTAGCGGAGCGCAACTGACTGTCCGTCTGTCCCCAAGTCTGTCTGTCCAATCTTGACTGTCTCTCAGTCTGTCTCTGTGAATTATAAAACTAAGTTTATTAGCAGTAATTCACATCAGTTTTGGTGTCATGTTTTTTTTTGTCACTGTTTCTTTGTAAATGTTTACTCGGACTGATCGAGTCCACAAAATAAGCCGGACTCGATTCCTTGTCTTCACTGATTCTGAGAATCGGTTCCTTGAAATAAGAGTCGTGATTACCTTAAAACTAAAACGTGAGACAGGAAAACAGTCAGTAACCTGAATATAACACACAAAGTCATTCTGACACAACAGAGAACTTTTCTGAACCGAGTTTTTTGTTTCGTTAGGATCATTTAAACAGCTAATGTTAGTTAAATCACCTCAGCTCATTCGGTTCAGTTCAGTTCAGTGCTTTAACACAGGCTATTGTATGTTTAACAGTACACAAACTACACTTTTTATATGTAAATTCCTGCCAGACTTTTGATGTTTTTTCTGATAGTAACATCAGAATATATTTATATCGCTTGTCATCGTCTGTACGCGGTTTTGTGCCTCTTTATCGACTCGGAGTCGACATTGTGTTCAGAGAATCGACTCCTTTATTAATCGAATCTCAGCTATAGTGTTAACGTGTACTTGTGTGTGTTTTGGTAGGAGCTCAGTCTAAATTTATTAATGGTGTTTAAATCCTTTATTATGTTCCTAAGTTTGACTCAAACCAAATGATGGTCTTTATTTGAGTTGAACTGGACTTTACGTCTCTTTATTCTGGAGGTGTTGAACTGCTTCTCTGAAGAAGACACAGAGGAGCTGATACAGAGCCGAGCAAACTTCTGCTCAGGAGTAGATAAGAGGCGGTTTTGAACCTGTAGCTTGAGTTTTTAGAGGGGGATTAGTTTACTTAAGTCCTCAGAGGGATAATATAATTGTTCTGCATTGAAACTGCAGCGTGTGATATTCCCCCAGGGTCCCATTCATGAGCAATGTCTCTCACACTCAGGTCTTTGGCAGAGAGATGATTAAAAAGCCGGGGATTTGCATTCTCATGAAATTAACTACAGCCAAAGTATTTGAAGACCTGCTTCTGAATAGTGCTGGACCTTGAAATCACAGCGTTTCCTCTACAGAAAGGGTTTGCGCTTGAAATAAATGTAGGTTTTTAAGCATACAGATTGAAAGAGATGGGGTAGATGTGAAACACACAAACAATACCTTAGTGATCCCTTTTTTAATCTATCAGTGCCTTACGATCTTAATTATTATAATGATTATTTTTCAGTATATCTAATTGATCTAATTATATTTTCACCAATTAACCTTTACATGCCACTGATTTGCAGCTCGGTATATTAAAGTCAGTGGTGTTGAAATGAGTTGGAACGGGCTACTTGTCAGTCCTCCAGCAGGAAACCAGGCGTGTAGCTTCATGTCAGGTTTTAGGATATTTGGAACGTGTCGCCCTATTTGCAGAGGAAGTGCTTACGCAGCCTGCTGCACAGCGATATTAGACCTGTTTAGCCAGTTCTCACAGTTGAAAGTAGGGGAGCATTGCAGAAGGACACTCTTTTAAGATTATCTGAAGAAGAATCAAAACATATTTGTTCGAGAAAATGGAGAGAGATGATGCTAATCGTTCTGGGTAAGGCAATCAGTTTTACTTTAGGCTCTTCAGCAGTTTAAAAGCTCTTGGCTAGTGAAACACAGGACACGGACAGTGGAAGGCTGAGGAATAAAGGCTTGAGTTACGCTACTAAAGAGAAAAAGCTTGGTATAATTGTGCTGCATGGCTTGTGGGTTAGATATATTTGCAGTTTGCCAATACATGTATCATATGGTATCGATTTCAAACACTGGTTGTTGTTGTATCTTCATTTCTGTGTCTAATACCATCGTGGGAAAGCGTGTGGCCAGCAGGGAGCCTGGACAGAGAATTATGACTTGAAAGAAGCATTTGAGCTTGTTTGGAGCGGGACACATGCAGCCTTCCTGTTGCCTTCCATCATCTCGCTAACCCTGGCTTGACCTCTTCAATCAGAAGCGCTCAGTCATGGCCCCTGGCCTTGTTTTAGCATCTCCTGTCTGCTGCTGGTTGACCTTTTTTCAGGAGAACACAGAGAGGAAACGACATGTGCGGGAGCCTGAGATAAGCGTAAAGCCCAGCTCTTTCCTCTTCTCTGCTTCATGTTAGAGCCTCTTAATGTGGAGAACTCAGTGGTGTCGGCCCTTTCCTTAACCCAGCAGAATCTCACTGTGACAATTAAGAGTTTTCATATGATGATAATTTAACAATATGTTCAATCAAAATATTGTGTATTAAAATATGACAGGTTAAGATGTACATTGTCTTATTGGATCAGCATTTTAGGCTTAAAAGAGATTCAAATATGATCATGTGGTCAGGGCATAGGAACAGAATAATGGGATCGCTGACATGGATGCATTCAAAGTTCGTCAACATACGACACCTTAAATGCCAGTGATCTTATTGTGATTCACACAAAGACCAACACAAATTCTAAATGTTTATCTGTAAATAGACTTGAGGGTTTCTTTTGTTTTTTTTTAAATAATGTACTAAATATTTAAGGAACTCAAGACATAATAAATAAGGAATTAAAAATAAAATGCATCACACAGTTATGGACCTGAATTTCAGCAGTAATGACCTGCTTTTTATAACTTCTTTGCTGACTTATTGTGGCTTTGATGCAGAAATACTCATAGTACTAAATACCTCATACTACACAATTAATGCCTTAAGTAATAAAAAAAAAAAAGCACATTGTAATGCTTTTTTGTCATTTCAAATGCGTGTGTATCAAATTGGCGTAACATGTTTTGGACTTTGAAAAACAATTTTACCAAAACTACATACCTCATGATATGACCTGATTCCTTCTGGTACAACGTGTCACTCAAACTTGCTTCATTTGCATGCTTCACCTCAGCTCTGATTAAGCCTCATTACTATGGATTTACACGACAATATACCAGTATGTCCTGGTTAGTTTAATCATTAAGGCTTTCAAAAATATTCTGTATGTCTTGCGTGCACTTTACCCTCTCACTGAGACAACTTAAGAAGAAATAGTCAGAAGAACCAGACTCAAATTGAAGCCTTCTGAGTGGATAGTGTAATTATAGTCATAACTGAATGCATTCAGATAGAGAAAAGTTGGATGTGTTGAAAGGATACTGAGTAAGAGAGCTCGGAGAAGAGCAGAACAGGCTTTATGACTACAGCAGCAGCTGGGGAAACGTACAGATGTACCATGAAAAGATGAGATTATCCACGAAACTGGAATTTAAGTCTTAGACATAAACCCGATTTTCAGAAGTCATTTGGGGATCCATGTGATTAGTCCAGGGGGTTAGTCACAAGAGCTGTATATAATACAATACTGTATATAATTTTGGGGTTTTGGGGATAGTGATACTGATAGTGATCATTTGGTTCAAGCAAAGAATCCAAAACATGAAATTTGAACCATATAATTATCCTGTGTGACAGATATTTTATACTCAGTATAGAGTGTTCAGCATGTTTAATGCTAATGGTTTTGCCAGACAAGTCGATATCTCTCATGAGTATCAATCCAGATGTCGGAATTTAATTCCTGTCCATTTAGTGTTTACTCACTGTACTTTTCCCATTCCAGTTCCGTGATGGTGAATAGCCGTGTGGAGTCATCAGCTGTCGCTGTAACAGGTGGAGGAGGAGGTGGAGGTGGAGCAGGCCGATCATGTGCCGGCTGCGGTGGCCGCATCTCTGACCGCTTCCTGCTCTTCTCCATGGAGCGCTATTGGCACACGCGCTGCCTGAAGTGCTCGTGCTGCCAGGCACAGCTGGGTGAGATCGGCACCACCTGCTATAGCAAAGGCGGCATGATCCTCTGCAGGAACGACTACATCAGGTACACCAGTCATGATCGGGGCAGATTTGTGAACAGTAAATGTAAATCCAGAAGCTCAAGATGGGAGAAATTAAATGACATTGTGCTGAAATTGACATGTAGTGACCTTATCCAGGGGAATACACTGATTATAATTAGCAGAGTAAATGTGTGTTACCTTTTATTAATATGGAGCCATAATAAACCACTAAAGATAATATAGTTCTTGCTGTTATTACAAATGTTTTTCCAGGCAATTTGTGTTCATGTGTTCATCTCGTCCAGCATGAAACCAAAATAAGTTGTTTTTTGTTTTTGTTACCAGCCTCCATAAGCATGATTGCATGCATATGTTCTACATAATGGCTGACGCGGCCATCCGTGTTGTACCACACGGAGTTGTGTAGCCTTTCTGAAGCCATCTGTAGCTTATTTTCCTGTTGGGAACCAAGCTGTGTGCATGTACAGTAGCCAGGACAAGAGAATATAAAGTGCCTCAGTCATGACAGGAACTGTGTGGGTGTGTGCAACATGGGTTTGTGAACAGCCACATCCCTCGATGGCCTCCCACACTCCTTTTATGTGTTCCTGTCCCAAAAAGACCTGACCTGCAATACTTCCCCATGCATCTCAGCTTGTTAGAATGTATAGTCTCAAATGCTGTTTAACCACGAAATTAGGAATGAAGCCAAAATGCATAGCCAAGAAAGTTAAAAATACATATTTACTTATGCTTCGGAAATTTGACCTCTTCTGTTTTAAAGTCCAAAAATTTTGTGGTATTAGTTAATGACCGTTTCCGCTTGCTTGCATGCAGTGACTGTGATGACCCAGTTCTCTTTGCCCTCTGTTCTTTTGTGTGTGTTACGCTGAATTCCAGAGGTGAACAGATTAGATTTGTTTGCAATTATGAGGTGCTTTGAAACTGACCTCTACTTGTTTGGATGTGTGCGGTGGTGCATTGGCCCATGACCGCACGGCACCGGTGCCCACACTGATCAGCGCAGTGCCAAGTTTGTTGAAAGTGCTTGGCGTGGCCACGCTGATGGTTTACTGCCTGTGTTCAGTGTCCTAGTTGCTGGGTCACACTCACTCTTGAGGGCAAAGAGTCTTGCTGACCCCCAAAACAAGCTTGACTGGTGCACGAGGGCAGATAACATCGGACTGGCGCCGGCGTTCTGACAACAGACATGGATGGAGATCCGAAGGCATAATTAGCCTGAGATTAAGATGGAAATCAGGCCGTTATTGGAAAACAAACAAAGCATTTAACATGAGGGTCACAGTCCAAGCAGGAGGGCTACTTCTTAACCCATGCTCCGCATACAGCTTTCAGGGCCAATTTTTGATTGTAAGCAATACAACTTTATATGGCTTCATTAATTATGAATAACTGCTGAACTATCTGTTAGTGGAGACAGCACCTGGGTGAGATTTGTACGTTGGTCTACATCCTGCTTGAGAGTTTAAAGGCAGGATGTTTGGCAAGTTCGGCCACAAAAGAAATACATATGCAGGTTTGGGACAGCATTTTATTTTTCTAACTTGCTTGCATGCACACTATAAAGCATATTCAAGCTGCAGCATATTAAATATGTATAATGTACTGTAGCTAATCAAAAGGGCAGAGACTCTTTGCCAAATGGCGCGGCGTGGAGCCCGAGGTCCGATAAAAGAAGGGAGCATTAATTAGGACGAACAGTGCCGCTTTCTGCCTCCCCCTTATTAAATTACTGTTTGGATTAAGATCAAAAATTCATTACTGTGGCTATGTTCAGTGCCAGGATAGCGATAGTAAAGAGGGAGGATAGGAAAAGAAGAAAGAGGCGAGAGTAAGAGAGAAGACAGAAGCGTCAGACTGACCACCAGACTATCTGTGACTAAAAGTATATGTGATAAAACACTGGGCAGAGAGGAGCTGTGGATGGAGATGATGATGCTTAGATATTATTAATACCTTAACGCAAATGGAACCTGACCTTCTGAGAAATTTGTATGAATTTTAGTGAATAAGGGTGATGAATTTGGACAATAGGATCAGGTAGTGCACCTCGTATGCTAATAACCAGTACAACAACAAATTTGTTTAATGTTATGGTGTGTGTACAGTTATATTTATTCCACAATATAGGATACTTTGTTTATTCAATATTTTTGCATTAAATTCTGTCATAATTAATTGGCTGTGTCCCTTACGTGCAGCTCAGAAGCCAGCTTGTGTTGAATTATACATTTTTAGGTGGCACATACAAGCCAATTTTATGTTGCTTAAAGTGTGTGTGTTTGCATAATTGTGTGGGATGTGTTTTTTTTTCCCTAGAAATGCCAGTTTCCAACACAGGAGAAAATACAACTATTTACTTACTTTTTTATAATGAGAATGTTTCTTCAAACTTAATATTACATAACGGGAAATATTCTGGTTATTAATGATCTTCAGTAGCTGTTTTATTCTGGTCAGGGTTGCAGTGATATTTAGTCTCTTCAGGGAACAATGGGCATGATGCATGTATTTATTATGCATCAGTTATTTCAACATTTATTTAGTTATTATTTCCTGATTAAATAATATTTATTTTTCTGCAGATAGAGAAATAGGTTTCAAAAATTCAGGGCTTATAAACCCATCTTAAGTTTACCTGAGGTATTAAAACAGATTATGAGTAGATGCCCACCACCAGTGTTTCAAATCACTTTTGAGCTAAAATAATAATAGAGATCAAATGATTGTGATCCTGAAATCCAGATGAACCTGCTTTGTTTCTGACATCTTTGCAGCATTAAACTATGATGTATGATATATTTTATACATTGTATTAATTATTAGTAGAGGCCCTATACTTTTATTATTCAGAAATGTGACCAATAGTTTTATATTTAGAATGATGACTCTGCTCTCTGGTGTGGCTTTCTCATCTTCACTGCTGTCAGTGGCCAATTATCGTCAAGTCACTTGGCCAAGTCTCGCACGAGTTGGAGTCGTGTCCTGTACTGTGTTGAATCACATAGAATTGCATCACTTTGAATTATATTATAATTAATTTTTAGTTCATTCGTGTCTTTAATGCATTAGATTGTTGTATATATGTATATGTGTATATATATATATATATATATATGCCATGGCCTAGTGGTTAGTCTCGTGACCGGAAGGCAGGGCAAGACACGACTAAGGTGCCCTTGAGCAAGGCACCTAACTCCCACAACTGCTCCCTGGGCGTCGTGGTTTGGGGCTGCCCTCCGCTCCGGGCAAGTGTGTTCACTGCCCCCTAGTGTTCACTGGTGTGTGTGTTTTACTGCACGGATGGGTTAAATGCGGAGGTCACATTCCTCTGTGTGCAAGCACAGTAGGCAAATAGTTCACTTTCATCTTTTCATACACATGCATACTTTACATAAGTATTTTACACATAGATAATATTTTATCTCACACTATACTGTATATTAGTGTGCTAGTATTGTTTTTGTTTAAGCTCATCAAGAGTTTGAACTCCTTTAAGTGTTCCCCTGTTATATCCTTTATAATAACCTTAAGGCCAGGCAGCAGACTAACCGAGTGTACCCGAATGAGGAGGCAAGGGTGGATCAGAGGCTCTCTTTATCCAGGTCCCACACACTGCCACCAATTATTGTGCCGCATTAGCACATAGGGTGCAGTCAATGCCTGGAGGGCATTGGTACCCTGCCATGGAGACCTACAAGGCTCCGGTGCTCAAATTATTGTGCTGTTTTTTTTTTTGGCAACATCCCAGCTGTACCTTTAACTGTTTTTGATCAATAGAAACATGATTGATTATGGTATAGTAATTTCAGTACAGGATGAAGGGATCAGCATGTGGTAACACACTACAGGAGGAAGTTAACACAATTCATGTTTAACATTTACTAGTACAAGCTTACTCGTGCCCTTTTCAGCTCATTATGGAGCTGCAGACTGCCTTTTCTGTATGTGAACATCTTTTGACCATTATATTTCTTCCTTCAGGTTGTTTGGACACAGTGGGGCTTGTAGTGCATGTGGTCAGTCGATTCCTGCCAGTGAGATGGTGATGAGGGCACAGGGCAACGTCTACCACCTGAAGGTGAGTGCAGAAATGGAAGAAGTGCCTTGACCTCACTGTAAACTTAATAATAAAACTTTTATGTTTAGTGAGGTAACTTGCTTTCCATCAACCTTAAACCAAGCTTAAACAATTTAAATAAACTCAAAGTAAGAAAATCTTTATTATGTTTCCTTGAATAATTCAATACAGTTCAAATGTATAAATATCGGAAAACTAAACTTTGAATATAGAAAAAAACTTACATTTGATTTGATGTTATGTTGTTGTGCACTGCAATGCTGTTCTACCTCCAAACTGTATTCAGCCCTTAGTTTACATACATACTTCTCCTTTATCACAGTGTTTCACGTGTGCTACATGTCGGAACCGCCTGGTGCCCGGGGACAGATTCCACTATGTCAATGGCACCATCTTTTGTGAGCATGACCGGCCTGGAGGAGGCATGCTCAGCAGTCACCTGGCCCCACTACAGAGCAACACGCTCATGCCTGACCAGAAGGTAATACAGAATCTCTATCAGTCTCTATAGCGTCTGCAACCTATATTACACAGTTTCAGAGATGGACTGAGTGATATGGGCAACCTTTTGCACTGCTACAGGCATTGATTTTAATATGACTTGCAATAGGGTATATAAAAAACCTCATGCGAAAGCGATTCATCGTAACCCCTAAAACAAACAGAGCACAAAAACAAATGTAGTAAATTGTTAAAGGGCTCATTTGCATAATGCAGGTACCTGCAATATTAATATTGTAAAAACAAAATTTTACATAGCAAAATTAACAAAGTTTCTGATCTGCATGTCTAATTTAGATCATGAAAACAAGAATTATGATGATTTATATGAAGCAATTTCAAAAACACTATACTATGTGTAGGATCATTATGTGTTGCACCGATGTCACTGATTATTATGAATAAAAGTGAAATGAGTGTTTTATATACACCTGGGATGAGAAAAAAGGAACTGGAAAAAGTTGAATCACTACCTGATAAAATAATCCTGTTGAGTTATAAACGGGAAGTCTTCCTCTTTCTAAAATTAAACTTGGGAACTTGAAAAAGTGCAACGTGGCCTTACAGCTTTTTTTCTAGTTGTAGCAGGAATGCATAAAACATCACCAATGGCCACTGAATATCTGGTGATCTACAGTGACATCCAAATTGGCACTTTCCTTTCTTCCTTTACATGGTGGCATGACGTTATTCAGTAGTAAGGAACCTCAGACTGCACACCCTGTTTAGAGAAAAAAAGAATCTCTGGAAAATATACTGCTGGAGACCTGGAGCTTGCATTTCATTTCCTTTGAACCACTGCATTAAATTTGTTTTGCTTTGCTTAAGGGAATACAGCTAATCAGAGGCTGTCATTCCATATGTAGAAAAGAAATCAGGCTCAGGTTTCTATACGTAAATTTACACCATAGACATGATGGGTACTTTGTGCTGGAGCTTCTTTTATTTTAGACCATTAAACTAATAAAAAGTGAAATAAAAATATTTCATCTACAGGAAATATTGGGTACTTAAATTAAACAGGCTTGTCAAAGTGTTTTTGCTTGTCAAATCTTACTCTTAGGGTATTTCTTTAATAAAATAACTGTAATGCAGGCTGATTTTGATGTATATTATAAAAATGTGTAGTTCCTTGAAGAACCTCATAGGTTACTCCAAGAACCTTGGGGCTCTTCCAAGAACTCAAATGTTCCTCAATGCTCACGGAGGTGCCTGGAAGAACTTCTGGGATTCATCAGTATAAAATGGATTCCTCAAAGAACCCATTAGAATTAAGTTTCCTAGAGGATAGAACTGAGGAGGTTCCTCAAAGGACCTTAAGAGGTTCCTCAAGGATCTTCTCCTTTTAACAGTCTACTAACATATCTCTATTCAATAAGAGACTATGAAAGATATTCTGAATTGAAATACGGAGATCATATATGACTATCAAACCTCTCTCTCTGTCTTTCTGTAGGTATGCTAAAGGGACAAGGACTTAACGCAGCACAGCACAGCGTGCCTTCTGTTTTGTCCTTCTTCTTCTCATCATCTTTTCTCCCTCTTCTTCATCTTGCCCTTGCTTCAGAGGTGCTGATGTCCCCCCATTCTGCGGACAAACACCTCAACGGACTTTTACAATCTTGAAAACAGAAGTCCATGTTTTCGAACAAAACTTTCTGAGGCTGGGAGAGCTTCCTCCTTCAGGTTCAGGGTAAGACAAGCGAGCAGAGAAGATTGCTGTAAATGTTGGCTGTGGGATGGCATTAACCGAAATCTGCTGATAAGCCCTAAACACAGAGGATGAGGAAAGAAGCCCTACGTTTCTAATTTTGTTTGTAAGATTTGATATTAAGACACTTTTTAAGGACACCATGGATGTTGCGTGAAACACTCCTGACAGAGAATTGTGGTGGACACTGTTACTGCTAAAGGATAACGCCGGTTCTTGTTGCTTTCAACAAAGAGAGACGTGACACTTTGTGGTTTATACTCTGTAAAAACACACTTTGCGTAACTTATGATTGTGTGGGTTTTGTACTGCTGGTTTTTGCCCGTTTCATGTCACTGGCAGGAGTTCATGTTTCTGTGGGCCTGATGTACCGATGTCCTGGTTAGCGAACAAGGAGAATAGAATACAAGTGTATATATTCTTGTCTTTTACTGTTGTATTGTGCACTCAGCAGCTGAATTTTGTGTTTCTAAGCAAAAGTGCATTTAAAAGTATATATCTGTATAGGTCAAAAGTACTTATTAAATAACTATAACCAATATATATACGGTCTTGTGAAATCTGTTCAGTCTGACGAGGCTGTGTGTGTGGGGGTGTGTGGAATAGGAGGTAACTGACACTGTGGAGACATCTGGCTGCAGCTAGTACTTACAAACTGAAAGAGCCAGATGGTTTAGGGTTCGATTTAGATGTAGATATAGCATTAATTAGCTGCTTTAATAAGTATGTCAGTGGAAGGTCCTCACAAGGAGAGTTAGACAAATGTGTGTGTATGTGTGAGAGAGAGTGAGAGAGATGAAGTGAGAGAGAGAGAGAGAGAGAGAGAGAGAGAGAGAGAAAGAAAGGTAGGGCACCTCTTCGGTCTGAAAAGCATGCTCGATTACCCTCAGGAATGGAATTCAAACACTCAAGCCTCAGTCATTACAGAATGCAATTAAAAGTGCGATGTGCTCCAGGCTTGGATTCGGCTCCTTTCTTTCCTTCTACCTAATTTGACTTTAATCTGATGCTTGCAAAAAAGCTCTCCACTACAGCATTGTTAACCATGCTCCAACAGCTAACGACATAATCCAGCTTTTTTTCTTCCTTCCCGGCCTCGTCGCCGTAACTTTCTCTACATCCACCCTTTATTCCGCTTCATTCATTAAAGCTGATTTGCTGAGGTTTGAGAAGTTTGCTCACTATGGTGTTTCTCTAATTGCTTTTTGGCATTTACTTCCCCCTATATCTTGTTTATTTAATTAGCTGAATAAAGCATCCTTACTTTTTTTTTACTGCTACATTTGGCCCACAATCACAAGGTGTTCATTTCCAATTTCATTTTATGATTAGAAAAAAATGTTTATTCAGACTGAAATGGGTTCCAAGTGTAGCTCATTAGGTCTGTGTATGTTTTTGGGCAAGGGGTAAACGCCAGCTGTGACTTCTTAAATTAATCAGGTTTTGTTTTAAGTTCTCCTAAAAAAGTAGGGCTTTGATCGAATAATACTTTAACAGGAAACAGTTCGGCCATTTCTATAGAAAGTGTTGAATTTGATTTTTTTTCTCTGTTCCCAGTGTAGAGAAGTAACATTACTCAGATCACACAGACAATACATTCTACATAAATACAAACACAGATGCATCAGACTAGGGCGGCGTCCGAAATCCGTACTTACATACTGAACAGTACGTGAAAGCAGTATGTGAGAATGGCTAGTGTGTCCGAATGCAGTACACAAAAAGTTCCCGGATGATGCACTGCATCGGGAGACATTTTGCAGTATGTGAACAGAGCACGCTGTTCTATTCCATAATGCAAAACGAGCAGCGCAGACATTTGAAACTGAATATACGGATTATATATGAATATAAAAGAAAATAAATATATATGAAAAATAAATATATATGAATATAATATATATGAATATAAAAGAAAATACATAATCAATTCTTAGATTAAAAAAAGTTCATTTAGGGGTTAAAAAATGGCTGTCATGTGACGTCATGCATCACATGACATTGGTAAGATGGCGGTAGTAGTGTGTCCGAGGTTGTGCATACTGCACCTTCGCATACTAGAATTGCGTACTGCTGTAATGGTAAAACAGTGTGCACTGCTTTAGTGCGCGATTTCGGACGCAGCCTAGATGTGTGCACTGGAATTGTGATTCTCCAAGACAGTCACATGATCATGAGATTTTTACTTCCAAATGGAGTCCGAAAGAACAGCTTGTGGAAAGGGATGCCAGGGTCCGAACTAGAACTACAATTCAGAATTATCCCAAAATGATTACGAATAGGAAAAGGTAGACACCTGATGTGACGTGCATGCATTTCTGATTTGCATTATCTGCAATATGTGGATGTTATTGGCAGAACCTGGCAACCTTGCTCCCAGGACACAGGCTGTGTTCATTAACATGATGTGAGTAGGAGGTTATTATAATAAGAGGAAATTATGTTTTTTCAGCAGGGGTTTGCTCCAACAGCCCACCCCAATCCATGCCTACTTCTGTTTTTAATACGAATATTTCAAGCATTTATATTTTAATACATTGATCGTCAGTGTAAAGCTATCAAACGATACATTTACAAAGGTGGACTGATTTAAAAACTAATTTCTTAGTGACAAACTTAAATCAGAATAATTTATGACTTTATGAATACACAACCAATTACAGTATCACATAAAACACAGCCACACTGGACAATATTTCCTGTGTTTTCTCAGGACTTTAGTTGTGAAGACGTTGAATTGCAAATGCAGAGATTTTTTTTTAGTTTTTAATTCTGATTGTCACACTCATCCACAGTTTGGCAGCTTTACATCCTCCGCACATGTGCCTCTGCTGATACACTATCAGTGATTTATTTCACAGCCTGGGATTGCAGAAAAAAAGCAGTAGACAAATTCATTTACGTATGCAAATGATCCTAATTGCAATTATCTCCATATCTTGATAAGGGAAGGGTGGTGATGGAAGGGTCTCAAAAAATCCCCTGGCAATGCAAGTTACACCTCACATTCAGACTAATCAAGCCTCAACTGTGCATTACTAATTAGCCTGACATATTCGAAAGCCAATTAACAGTGTTGGGAAGCAGGTCTGTGTCGAGCTGTTTTGCCTGAGAGCAGAGCAAAGAAGAACTTTTCTTTTCAGGTACTCTACAAGAAGTTCTCATTTTTTGTGGAGCTGTATGTCTTTCTTCCCACTTCTCTTCAAATTCACTAATTAAACAAATTGACACATGCAAATTGGTGTAATTGCATTGTTTCCTCACCTCATGTTGTGTGAAGGAAGAAAAAAGACAAAGATAAAAATGAGGGGAGAGTATTTTTTTTTTTAACGAGATGACGCAGAAAACACTAGCACATACGCAGTATGCGTGCTGTCCGTAATTTAAGTGTGAACATGCATACTATTTAAACATTACAGAATAAACCCTTTATTTAAAACACAGAATAATAGATGTAAAATGTTTTCTAATACAGAGATTCGAATCATTTAAAGCAGCATAAACCAGAGACCTGACCTTACATTGTAAGCTCAGGTCCACTCCACTGATTTCGAAGCTGGTCTGAAAACATTTAAATAGTTATGTTTTTCATAATCAGTGATGCAGCTGATGATGCGTACATATACACTGAAGTGTAAGAAAAACTGCTACACCAGTCTAATACTTGGTAGGACTCCACAAGCTTGGGGAAAAATATTCTGTAGGCAATAAACACCATACTTTCTGCAGAATGCGCCACAATTCTGTTGTATTCTGCAGTGAGAGATTGTATGGCATCCCAGATGTGTTCCACAATGTTGAGACCTGGTGAATTAGGTGTTAATGACAAAACCCCAAACTCAGATGAGTGTTTATCTAAATATAATTTGGCGTCTCTAGATGTGTGTGGTGGTGCATTGTCCTAATGGAAGAGGTCAAACCCATCAGAATAAATGCAGGACATGAACAGGTGTAACTCATAACACACAGTGTTCACCTGTCAGAGATGTTTATAGATGTACCAGGGGTCCTTTGGAATGCTAAACAAACCCCATACTATAATGAAACCACCACTATGTGTACGATATGTATTTTGGCATAGGTTCCAGTTTTTCTGGTCATTCAGTATATATCAAGCTACCATTGCTGGCTAAGTCACCCAGCGACTGTGGTTGTATTTATGGAAAATGTTCTGTGGTGAAGTACTACTATACTGAATAAACAGCTACTGTAAATACCATGAGCCTTGTGCTGGGTTGTATTGTGTTACAGTAATCCAGCTCTCAGTCAGATGGTCAGTCATTTATACAATAAAGTCCCTATGATGAGCGAGGGGTATTACATGATATTCTGGCCTCTTTGACCCAAGGTACTTATAACACTATCTTTATTTCAGCTGTGTCTCAGTGTTTGTTCCTTTGGCTCTGTGTAAAGGCTGTGGGCTGCCTGCTATTCCTACGCCCATGGCTGATTTTGTTCTCCAGCTGCCATTACTTTAAACCCCACAGCTGTTAGGATCCAATGACGGAGTAACAGCAAGGATTATTCACGAATGGCATGTATGTGTTAATATGCAGGTGGGTGAGGGCATATTATAGCAAGCCCTGATGACAAACTCTTGCTAAATATGTAGTAGTTATTGGAAAAAGAAGACGATAGAGGGTTGGTTTGTAATTGGTTAACCTTCCTCTAGTGTTAGGGTCGTGACCGACCCGTTTGTAGGTTTCAAATGCATAAAAATAGTAAATAAATTTGTTTATTGCATCAAGACTTTTTGACTTTCTCAGGAACTTCTATTAAAAAAAAAAAAAAAAATTACTAAAATATAAAATGCTCTTAAAATTATGACCTTTCTATTGTTAGGGTCAATTTTGACCCAGGTATAATATAAGATTAAAAAA
>JAOVVF010000030.1:8924009-8936091 GCA_028565595.1 Duopalatinus emarginatus | reverse complement strand
ATATATAAAATTTATCTAATCATTACATTTTTCTTCTATGCTGCATGCCATTACCTCTAAAGTATTTGAGCTCAATTTCTTTACACTGATGGCAGCCCACTACTTCACATTTATGTACATTATAGTAAATAAAGTTTATGTATAGTGAATAAAGTTCCTTGCTTTATACACAGAGGTGACATTTTTATTGCATTAGCTTTATGATTCTGTGCAGCTATGCGAGAAACTAAAAGAAATTGGACTCTATATTGTTGAATGGCTTAGTTAGGTAAAAATGAGCAAACAGCAAGCTAAAGTTAAAAATTTATTAAAAGGGTTGAAAGTACAAAGGCACTTTGTTTAATTTTTACACCGATACCAAGAAACAGAAATACATGGAAACTGAGAACACAAGAACATGTCAAAGATGGAACAGATCTTTATGCCAACTCCTCTTCTGCCTCTTCTTCAAACTCACCCTCCTCTTCAGCAGTGGCATCCTGGTACTGCTGGTACTCAGACACAAGATCATTCATGTTACTCTCTGCCTCGGTGAACTCCATCTCATCCATACCTTCTCCAGTGTACCAATGCAGGAAGGCCTTTCTCCTGAACATGGCTGTGAACTGCTCAGAGATTCGCTTGAACAGCTCCTGAATGGCTGTGCTGTTACCAATAAAGGTGGCAGCCATCTTAAGCCCTCTTGGTGGGATGTCACATACAGCTGTCTTGACATTGTTGGGGATCCACTCTACAAAATAGCTGCTGTTTTTGTTCTGCACATTGAGCATCTGCTCGTCCACCTCTTTCATAGACATGCGGCCCCGGAAGACAGCAGCTACGGTCAGGTAGCGGCCGTGACGTGGATCACATGCCGCCATCATGTTCTTGGCATCAAACATCTGCTGTGTTAGTTCAGGCACAGTGAGGGCACGGTACTGCTGGCTCCCCCTGCTGGTGAGTGGTGCAAAACCAGGCATGAAGAAATGCAGACGAGGGAAGGGCACCATGTTGACAGCCAGTTTTCGAAGGTCAGCATTGAGCTGCCCAGGAAAACGGAGGCAGGTGGTCACACCACTCATGGTGGCAGAAACAAGATGGTTGAGATCACCATAAGTGGGAGTTGTGAGCTTTAAAGTGCGGAAACAGATATCATAAAGTGCTTCGTTGTCAATGCAGTATGTCTCATCTGTGTTCTCCACCAGTTGGTGCACAGACAGAGTGGCGTTGTAGGGCTCCACCACAGTGTCGGAGACTTTAGGAGATGGCACAACACTGAATGTGTTCATGATGCGGTCGGGATACTCCTCACGGATCTTGCTTATAAGCAGCGTGCCCATACCTGAGCCGGTGCCTCCACCCAAGGAGTGAGTGAGCTGGAATCCCTGTAGGCAGTCACAGCTCTCAGCCTCCTTACGCACGACGTCCAGCACTGAGTCCACCAGCTCAGCACCTTCAGTATAATGGCCTTTAGCCCAATTGTTCCCAGCCCCACTCTGACCTATAAAAAGAACAAGAAGACTTAATTAGGATTTAAATATAATGCAAACATGACCTTTAACCATTAATGAAATATTTAATGAACAATTTATAGAAATATTTTATTTATACATGCGTTATTATTCAAGAAGCTATGAAAATGTTATAGGGAAGGGGAAATAATCTTTGAGTTAATTTTGGAAGTTTGTAGAAACACTTCAAGACTTCAAACAAATTGTATATGCTGGCTGTGCCCAGTACATTCAAAATGCAAGAAACGTCTGATACTGATACATTGGGCTCCTTGCCCAGGCACTCATTTGGCTTCAAGCATAATACACAGTAGGGCAAACAAATTAAATCAGCCAAGATTACTACTTATGAAATTAAACATTTAAGAGGCCCTACAAAAAAAATCTGCCTAAAAACATCACTGCATACCTGAATCTCTTACTTCCCTTTGAAAACATATTAATAATTAATGCATTATGTATAGTGACAACAGGTTGTCTAAAGGGCATTGCATAACATGTTGTTGTTAAGCACTGAAGACAACATGTAAAGTAATGTGACTCCGTTTCAGAGTGAAACCGCATATCTGAATCTGTTTGTCTTACAGAAACTGGGCATATTTGACATATATTTGCAGAATTGACTTTTTTTCAATCCTTAAAACTATCACAGTGATGGAGCTAAAATTCAAAGGCAATTTAGACACAGTGGAGTAAAAAAAAAATCAAATCAAACAATCAAATGCATTTCAGCAGTAGATGACTGAAAGAAACTACTTAGTTGTGCACAATATGAAGAAGATGACATTTGATTTGAGGCCATATTTAACTAAACAAGTAAACCCACCAAAGACGAAGTTGTCCGGTCTGAACACTTGGCCAAAAGGACCAGATCTGACAGAGTCCATGGTCCCTGGCTCCAAGTCCACAAGTACAGCTCGGGGGACATACTTTCCACCTGTGACACCACAGTACACGGTCATTTTAAGCTGGGCAATTAAACCATAAGCTTACTAGACAGAAGGTGGTGCTATGAATAGCCGGATTTACCAGTGGCTTCATTATAATACACGTTAATACGCTCAAGCTGCAGGTCGCTGTCACCGTGGTAGGTACCAGTCGGGTCGATTCCATGTTCATCACTGATCACCTCCCAAAACTAAAACAGCACCAAATTAGACATATAGTCATTATAGTTAGTGTTTAATGTTAGCAGGATGTTCTGAACAGATTACTGTTAGCCATGTAAAGCAACCCTGTCCATTTAAAATGATTAATATCTGAAACATTTCATTTTAGTATTTTTAAAGTGATAATAATAATAATAATAATAATAATAATAATAATAATAATAATAATAAAAACATTTCAAACCAGAAAAAAAGTAGCTTAAATAGTAAAGCTACCCTCAAGTGTCCCCGTCTTGTTGCTAAGCAACGCAACCAGACCTTTTCTAATGGTTACTTGAACTTTATCAAGTTAAACAACTAATAACGCAAAACAATTGTATAATAGTCAAATAATGTATAATTGTATAAAATAGTTAAATATAAACTTACTTTTGCACCAATCTGATTCCCACACTGACCAGCCTGCAGGTGAACAATTTCCCTCATTTTGAGAAAGGTTTAATAAACAAGAACAGTGACCTGAAACACTCGCCTCCTCCTGAACACCAGAGAAACTGACAAGCCGTGGCCGTTACACAATAATATACAAGACCGGTAAAACCTCTGCGAACACCATTGGCTGAACAAAACATCAATCACCTTTTCACAGACTTTGATTGGCTAGCAAGGATCACGTTCTGTATCTCCAGGGGTTACAGCGTTGTGAGCTCCCATAGAAACCATTCAGTGTTTATGGTAACCTGAAACGCCTGTACAGGTATCAGGTTATCCTAAAGTAGCACTTTTATTGTTTTTATGAAGCAGAGGGCATGAGTGGACTTGCTCAGTGTTGTAAGGTTGTTACATCAAATCCAGGTTAACAACAGTTCACTCTGGCTACTGAAATGTTTACAAAACACATTTAATTCACTAATAAGTGATTCAAGAATCAAAAGGGTGTTTTTTCCCTGAACTCACATATGATATCTCACTCCAGCCTAGTAAAACAAAATATAACTTTTAATTATATCAATCTATGTTTTAAGTCAGTGCAACACCTTAAAATCCTAAAGGACTGACGTTGACCTCTAACACACCTTCTCAGCCATACATACCTGTAGTCAGTTCTGTGGGGTATAATTCAATTCAATAAAATTTTATTTGTAATAAAATTGATGGAGATATACCAAAGTAAAGTATAATCAAGAATTCTTGCCTTATACTGTACATAAAGTTTGGCTTGTATTATAGTTTAGAGTAAATAGTACATGGGTGAAACTGAACCTAAGTCTACTTAAAGTACAGGTAAATGTATATTTCAAGTATAAAAACTAATACCTAAATTAAAGCCTAGTAGTATACTGTCAAGTGCAAAAATAATATATAAGTATGAAACTATAAGTACTATGTTAAGTTCACTTAAAGAAAACAAGTATAAAAGTATTTTTGCAGTATAAAATTTACTGGACTAGTAGTTTGCTGAGAGTGTACTTAAAAGTGTATTTTCATCAACTAAAAAAGGGGAATGTAACTAATAACTAACAGTATATCTGTAAGTACACTTTTAGTATAGTTAAAAAACTAGCTGTGTACTAAAAGTTTACTACACTACACCTAAAGTATACTTTTGTATCTAAAACGTGGGCCAATTTAGTCCAAAGAAGTACTGAAATAGTGCACTTACATGTTTACTACTAGTAAATTGTAAATATTACTACACTTACAACATAAAGTACTCTTGAGAAATATACTTGAACTTTACTTAAGTTTACTTGATAAGATAAATTTTAAGTATTTTTTAATAAGGGTCTTAAGGGAACCCATCTTCATCCATGCACACAAAAAACTACCACACAAACAGTTTCTTTCCTACTGCCATCACTCTCATAAACAACTGATCAACACAACAATTCATTACCAAACATATTGTACACTACTTTTTTAAAAATTACTGTACCTAAAGTCATACCAACTACTGGAACCAAATTCCTTGTGTTTGTAAACATACTTGGCAAAATTAATCTGATTCTGATCCGAATGACACAGACAGTGCAGTTATAAATACAACGTGAAAATAACCAGAGAATTAAATATAGATATAAGTCTGTATAAATATCATTCTGGATATAGAGGTCTGTATAAATCTGAGTCAGACAACTCAATCATAAATACAGGGGAACAGACAAATGAGGGTTGTTTTGTTTTGTTTTGTTTTGTTTTGTTTTGTTTTTTAAAGAAAATTAATCTACTTATTGGTTAAGACAGGCAATTTGGGATTGCTGTGTGTGACTTGCAGATAGTTATGAAAAAAGTGCATGAGGAAGATCAGATTTATCTATCAGCTGTGCAAATGAGGCAAATCTCCAGTACAATCTAGTCATTTGTCAGCCAAAGAGAAAATGTCTTGTCTGTCACTGAACACGGAAACAACTCATTAGGGACAAAGTGGAGTATGAACTGAGCATAAGAGTATAAATAAAGCCATATATTTGACAATGAAATCAAATAAGTTCGTTAGATATTGACAAGACATTAACTATGTCTGTTTTCCAAGTTGAGCTTAGTGATAAAATAACATACTAACTTACAAATTAACTTGTTTCATGGATGTTTCACTACATGAAATGTAAGTCAAATCTAATACAGCTATATTGCTATAGGGTAAGAGGAAAATATTTGAGACATCTTACTGGAAATAATGACCTTTCGGGGTGAAAACAGTAATCATTTATCACAGTCCTTTTTTTCAAAGTCTTGTTTTTGTGGAAACAGATGTTCCCACCAGAAATGTCATTAATGTATTATGCATATGTGACATCAGTTTCCGTAAAGCCGAGAGAAGGCTGTCACGTTCATGCTTATGCATGTTTGAGCTGAGGTAGCACACAACAGTGTAGGATTAAGAACTGTAGGATATTATCAGTTGGCACAGCAAGAGCTATTACTGTAATTAAAGACACAGGCAATATAGATCTTCAAAGATTGTATGCATGAGATATTCATGTTTTATTTTTACACTGGAAAGCTTTTCAAGGGTTATGACTGAATTTCCAGAAAAAAAAATTTTGTTTGTTTTTTTTACATACAGTAATTTTATTTCCCCACCTATAAAAACTAGGCATACAGTTGTGGTAAAATATAAGCCAAGAAATATTCTTTATTAGAAAAAAAAAATCCAATTAACTACATATTAACTCTGTTTAAGCAGTTTAGCAACTTGTTATACAGGATCTGATCCACATTTCTGAATAGACAGTGGTTAAAGCAAATTGTAATGTTAATGATTGAAAATCAAAATGACTCATATTTCAAATAAATTAAAAAATGAATAAAAATCATACTATCGAGAAGGTATTTTTTTACCCATAGTGATCTGTATTTTTGGGATCGTGCATAAGGCACAATATAATACTTTTGCAGATGCTCAGTAGAAAAGGTTCAGTCGCAGTATAAAAATTCTACATTTACCATATTGCTATAAAATACTTTTACAAATGACCTTGTGTTTTAATAAATGCTAATCTAAGAACCACAATAAATCACTAGAATAAACACAGTTTGAACTAGCATTGTGGTCCAGATGTTAGCTACTGTTTTATAAGCCTATCAAAAGTCTCAGAACTTGGCACACTGGTGTGTAAATAGAAATAAATTCCCTCAGGAATGACTCTGAAAACATTTCTGAACAAAAGAAGTGCATGACTAGGGAACAGCTGCAAAACTGTTGCTCAGTAAACGTTCAATTATAAATGTAGACCTGTGTATTGCCTTACACATGCCTACTCTATACCCAAAAACTACTCTAAAACTCTCACCCACACACAGCCCTTCACTTGGCATCCAATGAAAGATGGCTAAAGTACACTTTGAATATTCAAGGTGCAGAATTTGAATGCCAACTGCCGAGCTTTAATCCACCTCATGCCTGTGGCTGTGGATATAATGACCCATTGCTTTCTTATCAAAAAATCAGTAGCCATTGTTTCCTCATGCGTGTTGAGTATGATAAGCCTAATTCATGTTATTATTATCATTCATAATGATAATCCAGAGACCGTAGACAAGTAATCTGGAATTTTATGGCCTGGATTGTTTAGTACTGTGGGCTACTATTGTGACATAGAGTTTGTATTGTAAAATAAATTATTAACTGTTTTATTTAATTTCACCACCAGTGTCTAGAGTTTTAACATTTTTTTTTAATCCATCAGTAAGGAATATAATTCAGAAGTAATTAAATACAATGTGGTCCTTTTTTTCCATGCATAATGGTGCACAGCTCGTTTGGCAGGGCTGCTGGATAAAGCCTGACCCTTCTGTCATTGCTTGGCTGTTACTGCTGAGCCCTGGGAGGAAAACTAACCCGACTGGAACAAAATTCCCTTCCACCATTGAGACAACAAAACAGCTCTATGGAAACATGCACTGGAAGTGGAAGGCACTGCCATAGAAACCTGAGGCACACAGTAGTTCTCATTAGAGTAGCCAGAGCATACCGGTAAATATGTCATGGCTTGTCATTTATGTTATAGAAAATAGTAAAACTTTCCTGAGATTTTTTTTCTATTTTACCCATCAACTACAAAACTAAAAAAATCTGAATCTGCATATCATTTTAATAATAAAAGGGGACAATTTGGTGCAGAACAAAAATACCTGGAGGCTTTTATTTGCAGCATTGCAGTAGGGTCTGTGTTAATTCTGTATAAGTATATGATGTGTGCATATGTGTCTGAAACACTGGAAACTTTGTGTTATTGTGTTATTTGTATGTTTTACCTTTACCCTCATCTTCTTCCTCAGCTTGTTATAAAATATAGGGTTGACATTTTGCTCCTAAGATAACATGCAGGAAATTCTGACACCTAGACACCTGACCATCACCCACACGCACATATGTGGCTCTTTGCTAAACAGTTGCCACAAAATTGTATAGAATATCTTTTCATTGAAATTTGTCGGCCTGGTGGCGCAGTGGGTAGCACCATCACCTCACAGCAATAAGGGCCTGGGTTTAATTCTCCAACCCAGGCAGCCAGGGTCCTTTCTGTGTGGAGTTTGCATGTGCCTTGACCTCACCATCACTAAAAACCTTTGTAATGAATTGGAATGCTGACTACAGAAACCACAGCCACACTTAAAATCTAATGGAAGGTCACACAGTGCTAGGCCTTCATAAGAGTGTATATATAAAAATAAGGGCATATAGAGAAAGCACCAGATAAGCTCATCTCCCGTAAAAAAAAAACCCAATAGCTCAGGTAGGCTGTGTAACAGGATACCATGCAATGCAGAGTTATTGATGATTAACAAATACGGAGCAACCTGCCTATAGGCTGAGGTGAAGAAATCCACCACCAAGTGGACCAGTCTTCATACAATGGTTACCAACATCCGTCTGTCCTTCAAAACAAATTTACAGCTAACTTGATGATTAAGTTAATGCTATCTGACTTGCACAGGTTGTTTCACAGAACAATGCAAGGTCCATGTTTTACAATAGTGGAAGAAATTATTAAGTCTAATAGACTAAATGCATGTCACCTCCTTCAGAAACTTTATTGCGCAATATTAAATCTAATACTCTGGATACAGTGAAACATACTTTCAAAAAAGAAGTAGAATTTCCTTTGTCTAGCAGTTCCTGCATAAAAGTTTTCCAGTATACATATTCTGTATGTATATTGCCATGGCAGTGCATCTGAAGAACAAAATTTTGTTTTTAACACATACATTACAGCACAGTGAAATCAAATAGAATGGCTTTGTTTGTTGGGCTCAGGGGCCCAACATTAGCATCTTGGCCTGGGGATTGAACCCCCATTTTCTGATCAGTAACCCAGCACCTTAACCATTCATACCAGGGTGATGCTTTCAATGAGGCTTATTATGTGTGCCCACTTAGTAACCATCATCATGACTTTATTCAAATAGACTAGAACATGGTGGTGACTCCAATAAGAAAAAAAAAATATCATAGTATTGTAAGTTTTATTATAATAGCAGTCCTCTTTGGCGTGGTACAGTGATAAAGAGAGTTCTAGAGGTCTAGAGATTTTGCCTGACATTCTCATCATATATACTTTCCAAACCCTTCGGCTTTATATACATCTTTCAAAACACACAACAGTCTATAATACCTAGAATTTGTATTTTGTAACATTACATTTTTGTTATATTACATAACATAACAGTTTCACATTTACTGCAACAAATGGGTTCAAACCTGTTTCATACTAAAGTCCATGAAAGCACAATTTGCCAAGGCTTCTGTAAAAGACCTCAAGTGGCCCGCACAGAGCCCAGACCTCAACCCTCAACTAAACATTATTTTGGGTAAACATAAACTTTGACTGCACCCCAGGCCTCTTTACCCAACATGAACAGGTAAATCTTTACAGACATGCTCAAAAATCTAGAGGAAAGCCTTCCCAAATGAGTGAAGGCTTTTAAACAGCAAAAGGGATAAATCTATATGCAATAATAGTAAAGCAGGAGGAATCAGAAATCAGGTCACTGGTATCTCCTCGTGCCTCAGCCATATCAGTTGTAGCTCATCCAGAGAGATTTTGGATAAGAGCATACAGAGAGTTAGGCATGATCTTTTATGCAATAGTTACATTCCATATAAATTGTGCAGAGAGCAAGCGGAAACTTCCGGCAGACTAGCTAAGACAGCATAACTACTAACTAGGGAGAACCAGAAGGTGACACAGACATAAGGGTGCCTTGGGACATAAAGCAGCCAGCCACTCCACTGTCATCAAACAGTGAGAGTGGGGAGGCGAAGGCATCCAAACATCGCAGTTTACTGAAATACACTATGACTATGAAACTTCCAGCTCTGCACCTTACACAAGGGAAAATTATGAAGAATATGCTTGATTAAACAAATATGTTTTCAGCCTAGACTTAAAGACTGAGATTGTGTCTGAGTCCCGAACACTAATTGGAAGGCTGTTTCATAGATATGGGGCTCTATAAGAGAAGGATCTGCCCCCTGCTGTAGCCCTCATAATTCGAGGTATCAGTAAATAGCCTGCACCTTTTGATTGAAGTAGGCGTGGAGGATCATAAGAGACTAGTAGTTCGCTAAGGTACTCTGGCGCGAGATTGTTCATTGATTTATAAGTTACTAGTAGTATTTTATAGTTGATGCGAAATTTGTTTGGGAGCCAGTGCAGTGTGACAGGCATGATATGTCTATATTTTCTGGTTCTTGTAAGGATTCAGGGTTCTGAACTCTGGACTTCACACATAAGACAGAATTCACTCATAAGACTTTGTTTCATTTAACACCTAGCTTGTTGTACTGATATTACAACAAGCAACTCAAAATGAGTGAACCAAGTAATGGCATAAAACAAGGTAGCTAGCGCTAAATTTCACAATGATCTATAACTGATTGCATTACCTCATTGAAGTAGCCAGTAAGGGTAGCAAGTCACTCCTCTTTCAAAACTACTGAAAGAAAGAGTGGAATATAAGTGTTTACTTCTCTGTTTATTTGAGTATCTTACTACCATTTCCTAAAAGAAGGTTAAATTTCAATGTTTGCCAGTATATTTGAAGCTGGTACAGTACATTAGCTAATTATACTTGCATTACATAAAATCAAACAATGGGTAATGTCAGCTGTCCCATTTACTCACAACTTACAGCTCTAAATCATTTGTTGGGTTCAAGAATACCTTAACCTAGCCTAGGAACCTAGACCATAGCCTATGGGGTGATAGAGAAGACTGAGTATAACTGGGAAATCTCAAGAAAGAAAAAACCAACAGTCCCTAAGTCTGTCAAGCCCAAGATGAGATGCTCAGATGGTTTAATTTGCTGTTCGTAAATTTATCTAAGCTGCTTATCCTATACCAACAGGTCTTGGAGACCATCCCATATTGAGTGGAAGGCAGGGAAACACAGTGGGAAGGTGGCCAGTCCATCAAAGAGCAGACATACAAACAATTAGAGGCTATTTTATATCTCCAGTTTACTGGACCACAACATTCTGGGCAGTTGGAGGAAAACATGGAAGAATGTACTAGCACATTGTTTAGCTGTCTGGGAAATTGAACCCAGGGCCTTCTTGCTATGAGGCAACAGCACCACCCACTGTCCTATCATGCTACATGGTTGAAAATCAACCAGCCTAATCCTAACCTGACATGTAATGTCTTTTGAATTTACTTAAATAACACAGCTTTGGTATTAGAATTTGTAGAAGTAAATATATAGAAAATTCATAGGACATTTTTGACAAGGACTGTAAATGATATGGCATACAGTTTACTAACATGTAATACAAAATGTTTAGAAAAGAAATCAATTAAACAGCACACCCTAATGACATGGTCAATTTATTTATTTATTCGTTTGTTTGTTTGTTTGTTTAATTATTATTATTATTATTATTATTATTATTATTATTATTATTATTATTATTATTATTATTATTATTTTGCATGTCCTCAGGAGGGGTCTTGTTGAACTCAACTGAACTGAACTCAGAGTTCAGAGTAAATAAAGCCTAAAGAATAAATATTGATAGACAACATTTCTTTGGCGATCCTGTATTTTCCTATAAACTCTTAAACAGTGTTTCTCTGAAGTCTCTTTTTATTGCAGTCCAACAGAATTCTATTATGTGAATGTTTCAATTTTAGGATGCCAGTTTTTTTTTACCAGATACTCAATTAAATCCAGGTTTGTTTAACACAAATTGAAAGGTTGATTAACACAAATCCAGCAGCATAACATGTTGTGGTTGTGGATTGTTAATATTACATAGGATCTGTTGATGAGGAGATCATGCTAAGAAAAAAAATATCCATTACTTATTTTGCCTTAATTATTGATGCAATAATTCAGCTTTTCCAGAGATAGTGATCAAACTGACTTTAATTAAAATGCTTTTTCAACAACACTAGACTATTTTCATTGTGTAGGTCATTTTAGTGGTAGGAAATTCTTTTCAAAGTTGCCAGCATTGCTGATATTGCCTACTGGACCAGCGGCCCACCACAAAGATTCTAGTCTTATTTGTGGCCACCCTGACACCCAGCCCCTTCGAGTCTTTCTATAGAACCTGTGTGAAGTGGCATTAAAAAGCAGACAAATGAGTGTGACAATATAAAGTGCAGCTACCACAGCCATAAATTCAATAAAAAAATAGCTACCAATTTCCTGTGATCTCCACAAGGCTTTGTGGGTTCACCTGTTACAGAGCTGAATCCTTCTGTCATAAAGTTGTAGCTCTTAATTTAATTGTCCCACTTGTGCACTGCTTTACGCCCTGTTGAAAAAAAATGACTAAATGACATGTAATTGACTATGAAGGTCTCGCAACCAGCCAAAACCCGATAAACTGGTTACTTGCCACTTTTTTGGGTGGTGAATTGTATGCGTAGTACAAGTTCTCTCAAGGTTGGTATTTGAAAAGGACTGAGGTTAAAGGTAGCTTTCAGTCTCTTCAATATTATTTTGGGTTCGCTGTCTAGCCAAGCTGGA
>JAOVVF010000030.1:8895109-8911834 GCA_028565595.1 Duopalatinus emarginatus | reverse complement strand
ATTTAAACTGATCAGCCTTAATCCTATGCCTGCACAACCACCTGCCTAAACAGCCACCAACCAAGACAGCTTATCATGGCCTTCAGACCTCTGTGTTACCAAAAGATCCTTTTGTGTTCTGTGGGATTGTACCAGACAGGCTAGGCTTCACCCCTCATGTGAATTAATGAGCCTTGAAGAGCCATGACCTTGTTGCTGGTTCACATTTACTAAGTACTAACCACAACATACCAGGAATATCCCACAAGACCTGTTATTTTGAAGATGATCTTATGCAGTCGTCTAGACATCACAATTTTGTTCTTGTCTGTGTTGGCCAGATTCTCACGCTTGCCAATTTTTCATGCTCCACATCAACTTTGAGAACTGAGTGTTTGACAACCTGCTGCCTAATATTTCCCACCCTTTTACAGGAGCCATTGTAGCACCAGAATGTAATTTACCTTACCGTTGGTTGGTTTTAATGTTATGGCTGATCGGTTGTTTATAACAAATTATTTTTTTAAATATCTTTTTTAAGAAATTTGTTTATTTGTATTGTTTTTTCGTCAGTCTGTAACTTACTCATACTGTCACTTTTTCTCAGGTTTCGTTGCATTGTTTACCCCTTCAAGCAAAAGCTGACCATTTTCACCTCCACTCTTACAATTGCAGTTATTTGGGTATTGGCCATCTTTATTATGTGTCCATCAGGTGTTATGCTGCAGGTCACTGAAGAGAGTCAGATTTCCATTTTATTAGGGGTTGGTAATTCTACACAGCCATTCTACTGGTGTCATGAAAACTGGCCCAACAAGGAAATGCGCAAAATCTACACCACTGTGCTCTTTGCCAGTATATATCTTGGTCCACTCACCATAATTGTCATCATGTATGCCCACATTGGGCTTACGCTCTTCAAGACAGCTCCTCCCACCCCTGCAAATCAAGGATCTGTTTCCAGCTTTGGCTCTGGCTCCAGAAAACCAAGTGGCTATGAAACACGCCAGATAGTGTCACGGAAAAAGAAGCATGTGGTTAAGATGTTACTGGTTGTGGCTCTGCTGTTCATCCTGTCCTGGTTACCTTTGTGGACCCTGATGATGCTGAGTGATTATGCCAGCCTGAACGAGTTTCAGCACCGGGTGATAAACATCTACATCTATCCTTTGGCCCACTGGTTAGCCTTTTGCAACAGCAGCATCAATCCTATCATTTACGGCTTCTTCAATGAAAATTTCCGCCGGGGGTTCAAAGCTGTCTTTAAACTACAGCTTTGTTCAGTACAGCACATGAGAAATTGGTATCACTTGCACCGTGTGCAGGGGAATGTTATCCTGCCAACTAATTTGGCAGCAGAGACTGCGTCTATAGGCAGAGGTCCAAGCAAAGGAATAGGAATGTCCAAAGAGTGTGGTAAGAGCAATGGGAAAAGCCTGGTTAAGAACAGCCAGTCCTCAGGAAAGCAGAACCTGAAAGAGCAAAACATGATCATGGAGAATCTCGATAAGGTATGTAAAACTAACAAGTTCTGAATATTGTATGTAATTGAAAATGATATTTGAAAATCTGATAAAAGTGATGCTAAAAAATGTTACGCCAGTTACAACAGTGACAACTTTATATTTATAGGAATATTTCACACTACTAGTTTTATGGCTGGATGACAGAGAGAGAGAGAGAGAGAGAGAGAGAGAGAGAGAGAGAGAGAGAGAAGTTGACATATTTAGAACCACAATAAATGACCACATCCATATTTCATTGTGACCCCAAGTTGAGAACCTATGATCTAATACCTGCCATACCTGACTTGACATGCAGTGTACATCACACGCTAACAATGTGTGATAAACTAAAATAGCAAACAAAAAAATAAAAGGCACCCAAATTACCTCTAAAAGAAAGAGGGAAGAATTCAACCCTATGTGTGGCAGCCCTTTGTCAAAATTTAAAAAGCAACATCTGCTGGTTCCAACCCTTGCTACCTTTATTTGACTGTTTAACAATTTAGTAGAAAAATGTTTTTGGATATGTTATTATCTGAATATAAATTAATGTTGTTTTATAAAGCTGTAACTGCTCATTGCTATCACTAAGTACAATTAATCAAATAAAAGCACCTTTAAAGATATTAATATTTAATTAATATTTAATTTAAACATTAATAAAATATTTAATTTTGTAGATTTAAATGTGTTTACAAAAATATAATTTGTCTGCATTTACATGTATATTTGCAATAACATTCACTTGTTTTTAGTTATATTCGCTTAATTAAGGTACGGTTTACTTTAAGAAAAACTTAAACCACTGTACATCTTGTCATGTTCCTTCTACTTTAGTAAACAGTCATAAGTTCCGTTAACCTGTTCTACAAGGAGATTCACTCAAAAGAAGCCCTGAATATTCTGTTGTAACCTCCATTATGATGAAGCAGTCTGACCCAAAATGATACACTACATACCTTGACATATGTGCAATCAATTGCATTACATGCAGTGCTGGAAGTAATTACTGTTTTCTGCCAAACGCATTTCGATGTGCCACTGCTTGATGTATCAGTAAGCATATCGGAGGAAACAGCAGCAATTTCATGTTGGATGTTTTCCTTTAAGTCTTTGACAGTGCGAGGCTTGTTCTGATAGACACCATGGTGGCCAAATCCCCTTTGAAATTACCCTGTTGCTAAAGAAGGACTCAATTTCAGCCATGCTCCTTGCCAATGTGTGACATGTTGCTTCATTTTGCTGGAAGAAACCCTCTGTTAATTCAAGATTATTCAGTTAATTTACAAACTGTTTTAAAATGTCAATGTACAAATTGGTAGTGTCAAAGAAAATGAGGCCAATTATAAATAACCAAGACATCATGCACCCTAACTGTACACCAACTTTTTGATCATGGAGCGTTTTTTGGCTTACTTGTGTTACTCAGCTCCATGTACTGAGTAACACATTGCACATTGTTTCGTTTAGATTTCTTCTTTAGTTGCAGCAGAATATTTCCAGCCTCTTTCAAGGTAATCTCCTTGTAGATTAGACTGCATTTTAGCATTACACTGAAAAATAATGACTAAAATTTACTTGCCATCTGTTTGCTTTTATTTTCAAGTCTACTAGCTTCAAAGTCTACTTACTTTAATTGGATACTGCAGAAAGTTAAAACTCCTTTTTTTCTCATACATTTTATTTACGTCCTGCACACACCATCAGACTGGATAAAAAAAAAGCTTAATTAATGATGACTATAAAATATTTAATAACACAATATAGCTTTAGGCCATAAAACCAGCAAAAACAAGATATACTGAGAAAAACATTACCCTTACATAACATTCAAAATTAAAGCAGCTTTAGACCCATAAGCCAATCAAGATGAAGTCATGGCATGACTTTAATTAAAACAACGTTATTATTGTACATAATTTAAATATAGTATATAGTTTCGATTGAATACAGCACACTGACCAAGATTTAAAATGTAGTTTGGCCGCTTTTTATACAGGTTTACGGAAGCATTTGACTGCCGGGGGTGTTAAGAACTAATCACAAGAACACCTCCAAATATCCTGCGGTAATTAACATTTTTCTTGTCCCTACTTGACATACTTCAGTATTGGTTAAAACATTTTTTCTGTAAATAATGGTTGTTCATTTTGTCATTGTGTTCGAGTGTAATAATTAATGGCCTTCATATAAGTGTAAAAACAGTGAAAATCTATGAAAGTGTATTTTATATCACTAACTAAGCTCTGCTGTTTTTTATCAGTTAAACAAGCCCCTGCATCACTGGCTGAACTGCCTCTTTGTCATCATCTATGTCAGTGTTTCATCTGTGTGTTCCAAGAAGATATATATTTATGCTAATAATTTTTTTAAAATTTAATAGTGGAAACAGTGTTTTATTGTGAGCAGTGAGCTTTACTAATTGCATGCTTGCTGCCTAAAAAATTTTGTTACAACACTTTTATTGATACATGTATGATACATGTATACAATTTTAATACTGTCTTATAATATCTTGAAGTTGTCACTGTACAATGTTTCTGTCTGTAAACATAATAAATCATATATGTTGTGGTTGTGAAATATAGCAGGTAACTGGTATCTGACCAAACAATACAGTTAATCCTGAAAGTTATCATACACCCCAGACATTCAAACATTTTTATGTTATCCTACATTTCCATGCTTCTCACAATACTTTTTGCTCAATTCCTCCTGACATGAATGGTGTTACGCATATCGTCTATGGGATTTATATGAGCCCAGTACTTCATTTTTCGGCTTTAAACCATTTTATTGCAACTGAGATATGCTTAGGATTATTGTCTGCCTGCCACCAAGTTAATAAATCTAGCTGATGCCTTGAGATTTGTTTCAGTATTTCTAGATAATTCTAGCCATCTAGCCTTCAACTTTAATAAAAGTTGAAAGCTTCAGTGCCTGTTTTGTCCCAAGATATTTTTGTGCATACAGTTTACAGATGCTTATGGTTTCTTCCATAGTTTATAAATTCTCCTAAGACACAGCCAGACTTTTTTTTTTTAAGATTAAAACAGTATTGTATCTAAAGAAAGCTGCATTTACAGTTACAAATGCACTCACAGTTATATCCTAAATATGACATTGGCCAACCAAAAGCTTCATTACATTGATTTATGGAATCTTCCAGACGGTTTCAGGATTATGTAGAGGTTTCAAGGTTATGTGAATTATGCTTGGGTTATGTAGACTTTTGGCCAACAGAATATACACTCAACAAAAGTGAGTACATGCCTTTGCAATATCACTTAAATGTTAAATAATTCAGAATGGTATCACCTTACAGTAATTGCATTATTTCAAAGTTGAACAGTAGGTATTTGCTCTTATGTAACCAGTGGTGCACAAATGTCTTAAGAATTTTTTGAGAGACATTTTTTTTGTTGTTTTCTTGCTGGAGTGGTTGTGTTGCTCTACCTTTCTCTTTAAAATCCCACAAAGGTGTTATATCAGATGTCAGGTGACATACTTGTCCATAGATTATAGTTTTTTTATTTCTTCAGAGTTTCTTTAGAAACTCTTCTGTGATTTTGATAGTTTGCTGTGGATCATTATCATGCTGGAATATTCCACTTCTGCCAAGCTTCTGCAGATTGGAAGTCATCTTGTCAGCCAGACAAGATGATACTTGTTACTAAATTAGTAACACAATCCCTCCAGAAAAGAGCAGCTACAAAAATGATCTCTGAAGAAAATCTAAAGCACTTGTGCAACACTGGTATCTTCCATGCTGAGGATAATTGAGTCTATTATCAAAAAAGTTAGCCAAATGGTGGTGTCTATCAGAGGCACACAAACATGGAACTTACCACCAGCACATGTTAGAAACTGTAACAACTGCCTGACCTCCAAGAAAACCTTACAACAGTGGTTAAAAACAAACCAGGCCTGTACTCATGTGTAACCTCATTTGTAAATTGCCTCTTAGTTGATGACCATTTATGTTGACCTGTTTGACAACTGTGTTCAATACTTAATGTAACTTGTTTAGAATTGTCACGTGTGATGTAGTGTGTAGATGTTTAATTGTGTTATGGTGTCTGCCTTAGGACAACAGGTGCAATTTAGCTATTGTAGATAATTCTGGCATATTTACTGTGATGCTTTTTGTTCATATGTTAATTAATACACATTGTCCTAATTAAATAAATAAAAGAATAAATAAATAATAAAATCAACAGTGGCTCTGCTTGCCATAAAATAAGGATGATGTGAATTGGCTAGGTGAAGTTAAAAAAGAGGTGATAAGAGAAAAAAGTCACTTTAAGTAGTCCCTTGACAGTGTAACGTAACACTTTGCAAACATCATCTTAGCACTCAGAAAATTGGCAGTAAAGTACATATTCCCTGAAGTGGGTTTTAGAAGGACATCAAGGGATCTGCAGGAGGTTTTGCTCACCATTAGAAGATTATGTTAGTCAGGGGATTAAAACTGATTTTGAAATGTGATTAGAACTGTTGTGTGACTAGTTTTGATGTAAAGTAGTCTAAATCAAACTCGGCTATACAGAGAGGGGCTCAGAGATTTAAGACCATGAATGAATATGCTTCTATCTTGCATTTTTTCTAATTATTATATTATCTATTAGTAATAGTAGTAGTAGTAGTAGTAGTAGTAGTAGTAGTAGTAGTACGTTCGTACGATAGTACGTTCAAGGATTTTAGATTAAATTTCAGGTAGTTCCTGATGACTGAAGGATCCAGAGTGGGTTTGTAATAGAGCCATTGGTGATAATAGTCATGAAGAAGGTCTTGTGAGAGGGGTCTTGAGAATAGCTCTGAACATTGGCATAGGAAACATAGGACAAGGGGGGTATGTCCTCCACAGCTGCATTTGACAAAAATTAAACCAAGAGAAAAAATATTCTTTTTTTGCAAACTTTTATTTTGCAAATGTGCGACTGAGGGTAACGTTTTGGCTTGGCAGTAATTCGCATAAGGTGGGTCTTCTTTCCTCTCCATTAAGCTTTTGTTAGCCTTTGCTCCAATAAGCAGCTTCACTGGCCTCCGATTCACCTGGTCAGAGAGTCTGATTTATAAAGTTAGGCTGCGTCCCAAATGTGTACTACACACTAATACTACACTTTGTATACACTATACTAAAGTATACACTTTGTTCTAATTTTAATAGTATGAGTTCAATAGGATAATACACAAAATATGGACATACTACACTATATATTACCAACAGGCAATGATGAACTGTTGCTATGACAATGCAGGTCATAGCAGGCTGGACCTCAAGGCCTGCTTTGGAGGAGGTTTTCTTTACACAAATCAATTAAAAATGATCAATAACTGTAGATTTCGCCACACTGCTCTAAAACAGTAAAGACTCCTTTAGAAGAGCTGCTTTATCTGTTAACCCTGAATATAATGTTCCGGTTTTATTCTGCATAATATCAAACTATAAACAATGAAATGTCATGTCAAACAATAAAATGTCATATTTTATTAATTTTACACACAGCACACTAGTATAGTGTAGCACCCTTTTAATAATATAATATAGTATATAATTATAATATTGTACTCTTAGCAGTGGTTTCAGTAGTGTAGTATGTAAAGCTCCAAAGCATGTTGTTTGGGACACAGCCTCACTGGCTAATGTTAATGCTAATATTATCTCAGTCAAATTCGAACTGTGTCATTGTTAGCCTAAATTATTTTATAAACACATTTCAGCATAATGCCAAAAAAAAGTGGGGAGTGGCAGGTGAAGGAGTGACAGAGAAAGGGAGTCAGGTGAGTGATTACTGATGAAAAGGTTTGTTCAGTATGACTTTGTCTGGAATATCATACATTTTATCAGAAAAACCCTGATACAGAATTAAAATCAACAGGAGAAAAAGCTGCAAATGTGAGTTGAGTTTTTAAAATTGACTCATGGAGCTTGTATGAGAGGACACCATTAACTTTTATGCACTGTGAGCTGTCATAACATCTGAAATCTATCTAGTAATATTAATATAAACGTTAAATTCAGAAAGAGGTTTCTCAGCAAGCAAAGGTTGCATGAGTCAGGGTACTCTCAAAGTGATGATACATACAATTCAGCAGCATCCTGAAAGTTTTATAAGCAAACTGCAGATGTCCTGAAAAAAAAACTTGTACCAGCTTTTGACCAGCCTGCTTTTTCACCAGATTTCATAAAGATGATGTAAAAAAAAGTTTTACAGAGCTGCTCAGCACAGGTCGTCAGCACTGTGCCACAAATCTTGTCAGGGCCCAGGCTGTTTCTGCTACGATTGTGCATAAACAACTTTTCAACAGTCTCAGTATCAAAAGTGATTTTGTTTAGAGTCGACTTAAACCTGCTGTTCAGTTACATAAATCTTATTAAGACTGTCTGATTCTAAGATTAAACCCAAGACTAACTACCTAATTCCCCCACCTTAAACACCATTTATGGTATTTTTTTTTGTGTGTGTGTGCGTGATCAGGTGTCTTGTCTTTATAATGAATTCTGGCTCTTTATTTCCTCTCATAATGTCGTTGCACATTTTAGTAAGTTTAATTACATCTTACATTAAGGAACACTGAACAGTCTGTGCACTCGACGTAGCCATGGACTAGAAAGAGTAGGAATTAAAGCAGGAATCCAAGCTGATGTATAGCCCCCCTTAATAGGACTTACCAAAATGTTACCAGGATGCAGGCATGAAATATAAAGGAATACTCCCTTTCATTTGCAGTGGTTAAAATCTCCATCACCCAAATGCACTGTCCCCCAAAATGCAAGGGTCTGAGTGTAAGGAGATATAAGGTTGGGGGAATCCTATCTTTTCCAAAATAAATATTGTATACTAGAGGTTTAAGTAAAGTTGAAGCATACTTTATGTTGCAAGTATACACTTACATTTACAGCATTTTGGCAGACACTCTTATCCAGAGCGACTTACAAGGTTACTGCTATTACAGAAGGCCAACATAGTGTTAGGAGTCTTGCCCAAGGACCCTTATTGGTGTAGCACAGACTGGTTGTCCAGCTCGGGAATCAAACCCAGGTCTCTCACATGGTAGCCAATGATGTTACTACTATACCACACCAACCAGTATGCTAATATTAATGATATACTAGTAGTATACGTGTAAGTGTACTATTTCAGTACTTCTTAAGACTAAATTGTCCCATTTTTTATTTTATGAATGTATATGTGTCAGAATAGTAGACTTTGAGCACACAACTAGTTTACATTCAAGTTTTACGGTATTTTGTACGCCACCTATACAGTGGACAAAAACGGAACTACAAATAGTATACTGTTAGTTACTGTAGTATACTGTTTGTTTACGTCCATATTTGCTATATACTTCAACCCTATGCTATATACTCCCAGCAAAGTACTAGTTATAAATGATTTTTGCAAATATATGCTTAACATCATACTTATAGTTTACTACTCCTATATTATTTTCGTAACTTTTATATTACTATATATTTAAAAAACAATGTACATTAAAAAATCTACTCAATAAAACTGAGGCAACAGATTACAAGCAACTATTAAATAAATATTACTAGGCTTGGCTTTGAGTCAAGTAACTTGTAAATTTAAGAAGACTAAAAGTGCAAACTAGAAATAATACCAGTAAAATTAAGTTGACTGTACTGCACATAATCAGTCATATTTACTCAATATGTAAATGAAAATGTAAAAAAGAATCCAACAAGCTCATAGGTTAATATGAAACCACTATATTTTTAGGTAACTGCTAACAGTATAGAGCTATTTTATGGCAAAAACTGTGCCATCCAAAATCATTCATTTTTCCTTAATTCTTTGTTTTAATCCCTCAAACAAAAATGTTCATCCAACATTTTTAAATAACACAAACAAAGCTTCATATTCAAGAACTCAATTATGTTGAATAAATTTCACACAGTACAATTTGTATAACATCTACTACTGATTCATTTTTTATAGTGTATGTTTCTATTTAAGAATAATTTTTTTACCTGAAATATAACTTTTACTGTACTGTAGTTTACTGAAGTTAACTAATATGACACTACCAATAGACTACACATATAAAAAGTCACTAGCATGCTTAGGATAAAGTACATCCTAGGATAAAGTAAAAGTTCTAACCAGGTACTATTTACTGAAAGCTAAGCACCTCAAACTGCAAGCCATGTTTGCTTGAACTTTATATACAAGACAAAAGTACTTATATTTCTTTTTTTTTCAAAAAAGACCAAAATGTGTGGGTTTTTCACTACTTAGATTAAATATTTATTTATAAAGACTTATAGTGCCGAGTGCTTGGTAATTTAAAATCAACTTGCATAAATGAATTACAGAGGATTCAGTACATGATGCAAACCCTAGGCAAGTCTTAAGGAGAAACAATGGAGGGTAGCAGAATGACTTGTCTCCAAATTCTTATGTACAAATAATGTTTGATGCAATGAGAGTCAAGAAAAACGTGAAGGGGGGAAAATCATTATTCAATTATTATCTTGTCATTATCCAGTGTTAAAGGTCTTAATATCAAAGGTTCTTAATCAATTGGCAACTATGTGTACAGTACAATATGTACTATATTGTACATGGGTCTATTAAATAATATTGACAAATTCATCAAATGGTCAGATGATGAAATTGTCCAAGCATTCATACAGAAAAATTTAATAGAAATTCCTGTAGGGAAGTCAGAAACCAAGCAAAGGTTCAATTGCCTAATTATCAGACTTTTAACAAGACTCACTACCCCGGTGTTAGGTTATTGAAGGCTATAGATACTGTGCAGCGCATTTATATATTAATGAGATAATATAGTAGTACAGAATAATAAAGAGGTTTTTTTTGTTTTGTTTTACGGTACAGACTTGTATCAAACATTTATTTCATCAGTCATGTCAAACCAACTCAATATGCAGACACCAGTGCTATTAATGGACCTCTCGACTGAGGTACGGCCACCTCTCCACTCACGTGTCTCCAGGCACGCACCTGTGCCACGCTTCCGGTTTCATTTATTAAACTGATTATTTAATCCCAGTGTGAGTGCATTCACATCACAGCTTATTAGGGTCATTCTAGGATTATTATTAGGACTTTCTAGGATTATCTGAATGATTAACAGTGTGTGTTTTGCTCTTGCTTGTACATGCTCATGCTGTGAATTATTTGGGACTCCTGTGGGTTGTTGTTTACTGTTTGGTTCTGGTTTACGTTTTATGTTTGTGTTTTGTTTTTATTAAAACCCCTTCCCTGCACTTGCACCCCTTTAGTAAGTATTTTATACACACTCACACACCTCAGTTGCAGCAACAGGAAGAAGGAAATGGTTTTATTCATCCTTTTTTAAACACATATTTTGTGTAATGTTGATACAAAGTAAACTGTGAATATTGGTCATGTATTATTGTCTTTGACCTAGTAATTACATAGTACTGACAGTAATTAGATGTGTATATTTAGCTGTTTTACCCATCCATTACTGAAGTTACAAAATGTAAAAAAAAAAAAAAGATGCATAGATATTTATACTTGACCAGAAGGTAAAAATAAAAAAACTTACTAAAACTTTACTAATTAAAATTTCTTTGTGTTTTTTTAAATAATGATCCAGATTGGACTGATACAGATTTTGTTTCTTAACAATTACTTAATCATGCTCAACTGCTTTTAAATCACAATTATCTAATCTTGGACAAAGATATTACATGTTATTCATTATCAGCACCTTCATTATTATTATCAGCAACTGGGATCCCATCAGTCTGCTAGTCTAAATTTATCCAAGACTTTGTGGTCAGCTGGAAGAATATAAGGCACACACACCTCAACATAGTCTGTTGAGGAACACACAGAAACACACAGATAGAAACATTAAAACATTGATCTTTTCTCATGTTTTACATACTTAACGAAGGACTGCACCCTCTAAACTATATACATATTGTATACTGCACTTAAATTATATTACTCCCACTGTCAACTGTGACCTGGTCAAAACTGACTGCCTCCCCTTCCTACTACACTAACCTAACCTAACCTAACCTAAATAAGCATAGTCAAGGCAACCAGCAGACTGATGGGACAACATGACAGCAGACGGGTGGGATAACATGACAGAAGATGTGGATGAAGGTCTTATTATTCATAATGTGCTTTGTTGACAATTAGTTCAATATCATACAAAAAAGATATATGTCATTTCAATATGAAACTCTCTAATCTCATGTATACATGAGAAATATTGTGTATAATATTTATAAATAATTTGATAAAGTTATATCTTTGGACAAATATATTCCACTGTAGCTAAATCGTCTTTAAATTTGTTCATGAAAATGTTTTAAAGATGACATTCTAAAAGAAAATATTGCAGGTGTTTTTTTGTTTTGTTTTGTGTAATCTGTTATTTTACAGAACACAGAAACGAGGACAAGGTTGCTGACTTCAGGTCTCCTTTAACGCACTTGTCATTATCTGCATTGTTCTTTTGCAATTCACTTGAGTATACTTCACTGCCTGTCTGCCATATTTTTCTGAATAAACATAACTGTGAATGCCAGTAGAAAAATTTAATTCAAATGATGATATCCTTTGTCTTGCTGGAGGCTACATGTAGTTATTCATCTTCCAGGTGTTTGCTAAATGCAGTTTATAAGCTTAATCTGTGGATTACCCAACCATGGTGACAGCTTTTCCTCATTAAATACCCCTAGCAGACTCCACAGACCAGAGATATTGAGAAACAAGCAGTGGCATGAGTTTTCCAGTGGTGAGTGTACATGGAACTTTGGCCTAAGCACACTTAGTGACCAAAGACATGCAATCACTTGAGGAAGTATGCTCAAGCAATCAGTTGAGGAAGTATGATGGGGGCAAAATAGTATCCGAACTCCGGCAAGCGAACTTGGACTGATGACTCTGAGTCAGTATTGTATTCTTGGACCCTCAGCTATAGAAGATGACAAAATAAAACCAGGCAAAGAACAGGGACCAACTGGCCTGTTTAAAATTCAAAAGATTGTTGGTCCTCTTAAACCAGTGCCACCACTCCTATAAGTAGGGAATGTTCCTCTAAAGTTTGATTTTCAAGATGCTCTTAGTCACTCACATCATAGTTACATTTTGCAGGAGAAAGCTTTCTTAAGAGGGGTGTAAATTCTTCTCCCAAGCCTCTGGGACAGGACTGCTCCCACTCTTTCTAAAGCATCTACTTTTACTACATAGAGCTTGTCCGAGTCGAGTGCTGAAAGACACTGCTGTGGTCGTGGTGCTATGGTGAAGCCTTCAACAGTTTCCTCAAGGACTTTTTATAAAGCAAAGACAAGGCTGACAATGTCAATGAAAGTGTAAATGAATTGCCTGTAAAATTCAAGAACACCAGGAAGTGCTGTAGTTAATTGTAGTTTTTACACTTAATTTACACATTTTTGTGTGGTTCATGGTAACCCCCTCCAAGCCTATGGCATACCCCAGGTAATCTATGGTTGGGACACTGAGTTCACACTTCTTCCCTTTTACATACAGCTGCTGCTATAGCAGTTTGGCCAGCACTAGACGGACATGCAGGGTGTGGTTTCCACATTGGGAAATAGAACAAGATCTAGCATCCCCAACATTGGGCAGCTCATGTGGTTCAAAGTGTCTGCTTTAACTTACTGCCACTCCAGATTCAGACAAGATTATAAGTGCTGCATAGGTTGAAGTTTGTAACATTGAACTTAGCTTATTCAGGCTTCTGTAATCAATTCAAGTATGGAGCCAACCTCTGTTCTTCTCAACACAGAAGCTGGCCAAGATGGGTAATGTGGACATGTATACCCTTGGATCAACACCTCCTGCACATAAACTTCACCCAGTGCTACTGCAATAAGGGGGTATAAACTGATGAACAAGGTAACAATTTTAAAAAGCAATTTATCAAAGTCAGTAAAGAGGAGAATGTAAATTTAAAAGTGTAATCCAAAGTCTGATGCTGCCATATTAGATGGTCACCTAGGCAAAACACTAACAAGCATTTGCTTGTGCTTGTTTGCACATCAACAATACAGGATTGCTCTCATGTAAAGGCATAAACAGATGCAGCAATACTGAAAATACTCTAAAACTGAAAAATACCTTACAACTCAAACCACTAACAAAAACAAGAAAAACGAGAAGCATTATTAAACAATACATACAGTACAGTATTATACAATAGAGAAAACATTGTTGAAGAAAACATGGATTAATATTACATTGGAATTAAAGCATATGCTCATAAACAGTGTTTAATGAAAAGTATAACAGTAGAAAGTGTTGATCAGTTTCTGCATGGCTCACGAGTAATTGCATTTACAGCTCTGAAAATAAGCATAGCATCTCCATCTACTGGAGGTATGTGTAAAAAATATTTTCTTAGTTTTAAATTATTACACTAGAGCAGGGGTGGGCAAACCTTTTGACTCGCGGACCACAATGGTTTCTAAAAATTTGACAGAGGGGCCGGGCCAGAATAGAACAATGGTGTGTTTATGTGAACTGTATTATAATGTAAATGTATTAATTTAATAACACAGTAGATAAACTCCCATTCCCAATTCACCGTCGGAGAAAGGCTTACTAGCCTTCGCTAATTTGAATGCTAGCAAAAAAACTTTGCAGTTTGTCCGTAAATTTTTTGTAAATTAGCCAACAATCTCTGAACCATAGCCGCCCGTTTTTGTGTAGAATGTTTGCTAGCGTAGTTAGCATGTTTTGTGGCAAAATGACGGCTCATGTTGTGTTCTTTAAAAACCGCTACAGTTTCTTGGCATATCAGACATACAGCCATTAATCGGACTTCAGCGAAAAGATATTTTGTTGTCCACTCTTTATTAAACGCTCTGCACCCCCTGTCTACTTTTCTTTTCCTTGGTCTGCTCATTTTTACTGAAGGGCTCAAACAGCAAAGCGAAAAGTGAAGTGAAGTAGAGAGCAACAGGTCACACTCAAACAAAGGTCAATGTCTTTGGAGTGCGCCATCTATTGGGAAAACAGGGGCATTACAGGGAAAGGTAAAATGAAGGATGTTTAATTATAATAAAATTAATTTAATAATATAACTTGGAAAAGTTTGGCAGGCCAGACTAAAAATCCCAACGGGCCGTAGTTTGCCCATGTCTGCACTAGAGACTAGAGTTTGAGTAAAGGAGTATACTTTACTACACCAGATGCGTATAATATTACACAGTCCCAGCCTTCTAATAATTTATTTACTGTATCAAATTTACATACAACTGTAAGTGCTAGTGGCTATAAGGATCTGAGGGCTGTCAGAGAGCTGCTGTCAGAGTCTTAAGCAAAGAGTTTATCCTTTAAACTTTAAGTCATATGCTTGGATTGGATTCTGCCTCATTGTTTTGTCCCATTTAAATAAAAATGTTTAAAGAAACGCAAATGTAATCACAGTAGAAAAGGTTCCATCCGATTTGTTTTTAACATCCTGTAATCATGTAAGAGAGCTAATAAAAATTTACCCATGAAGACTCTCTTCCATGCCAAACGACTATGCTGTTGCTAGATATAGTGCAGTGCCCAAATCTCACAGCTGTTAGACATCAACTGTGCACATGATGAATAATCCATGCTAACAAGGTAGTATCAGCACACAAGCATGCAACAGCAAATGACTTCACAACATGTGCAACAGACAGCATTTGATGCTGAAATGTGTTTGTTTACTTATTCATTTCTTTCATACAGGTGGAAATAATTTAGCTGCAGCAGTTTGCTGATGCTAAGCAACAAAATGTTGGAAAATGCTAAAACGCAATGCATTCAACCACATTTCCACAAAAAGAAACATGGTCTAACAGGTGACATCGAAATAATAGTGTGACAAAGAAACATGCAGAGATAAACTGTCCCTTAGAAAATGGCTTATCAATTTTTCTTTTAACTGCCTGTTGGAGAAGGAGTTGTGTCCACAGGGTGAAAAATCATTTGTGCCTTGTTTCCTGGTTTTTGACATGTACAAGACCTGGAAGATGGGCAGGGCAGCACCAACAGTTGTCACAAGGCTGTTGGATATTGTGCCGTGAGGCAGTGGTGAGGGGTCCACTGTCAAATATCATGCTCCAGGTTGTTCTGGTCGCACCAAAGCTACTCAACCTCATCACCATTACAGATAAGTCTGATGACCGTAGCCTCACCTGGAAACTCAAGAAATTTAACAACTGGGTCCTTCTAGGTGCAGTCATTTGTGTAGAAGAAGAAGAGCTGTGGGGATCCTCGCCTGCTGTTTCCTGTCTCCTAGAAATCTGGTGATCCACTGACCTGATGGCAGTGAGCTGGGAGAGTTTAGAGTAAAGGATTCTGGATAGATGGTGTTGAACACCAAGCCAAAGTCCACAAACAGGACCACTGGACACTCAAGCTGTAGAATGTAGTGCAGTCGGAGTGCATCATCCACTGACCTGTGACATTCTTCAGGTGGGCCAACACGTGTCATCAGAAGGACCTCATGAGTCAGAACAACAGACCTGTAGTCATTTAGTGCTGTAATACTGGGTTTCTTGGGGAACGGGATGATTATGAAGTAGGAGGGAAGTTCACATTGTGTTGTTGGGAATTGTTTAAGATCTCTGTAAAGACTGGTGGTCAGAACAGGCTTTAAGACAGGATGGGGAGACACCACCTGGACCTGGTGCTTTCCTGGTTTTCCTGGTCTCATGAAGCGCTCACATCCTCTTTGCATATTATGAGTAAAACCTAGGAATATCACAGAGAGGGTTGGATATTTGCTAAGGCTGCGATGAGGGCTGTTGTTTGGCTAGATGGGTTAGCGATGTGAATTTGTCACCCCACTCCCCATTCCAGAACAATAACAGCGGTCTTTGTTTGCCTCAGCAGGGGGTGGTCTCCTGTAGTTTGTGATGTCTCGCGGGCCTGTCCACACTGATGCAGGGTTGTTGACTGAAAACCAGCTTCTCAGAATAACTACTTTTAGCTACTCTGATCTCTTGTCTCCTGTTTGCACAGGGCTATACCCCAGATATTTGTGTACTTCTTGGCTTGATGAAGCTCTTAGTCTGGCACTGAACCATGGCTTTTTGTTTCTGTATGTGCAGACAGTTTTGGTTGGCACACACGTCTTCACAAAAGCAGTTGCAAGATGTCACTGGCTTCCTGTAGCAGCTGGTATCAGATATAAAACCCTGATGCTGGCCTACAAAGCCATAAATGGTCCAGCCCCCTCCTACCTGATGGCAATGGTT
>JAOVVF010000030.1:8871349-8888982 GCA_028565595.1 Duopalatinus emarginatus | reverse complement strand
TATGTTCTGAGTTCTTGAATCCTGATTTACCTTTACTAGTTTCAGATACTCCAAGAATTTAACTAAGCACTTTTGTAGGTCACTCTGGATAAGGGCTTCTGCCAAATGCCGTAAATGTAAATGTAAATGTAAATGTCACAGTGTCAGTCAGTTCACCCAGATTTCCAGTTCCAGCTTTAAAGAAACTTCAGTCAGTGCAGTCAAAACAGTCGTTCAGTTCCTGCTTTGCCTCTCTGGTCCATTTCTTCACTGTTTTGGCCACAGGCAGTTTTTATTTTCTGCCTACAGGTTGGAAGTTGAACTAAGCAATGAATTGCCAGAGAACAGAGCAATATGCATTTTACTGAGGCTTCTGAAAGATGGAAATGAGTTTTGAGGCACTACAGTTATTTTGTGCACCACTAGCTGATTAACGCTTCTAAAATAATCATTATTATAACAAAAATAAGCATAAAGCATTAATTCTTTATTAATTTGTCTGATTTCCTGTGGCACAGAAATTTATGTCCATAAAACAGTCACACAAGATTAGGAGAGCTAGAGGACAAAGGGAGGGTTTTAATTCAAACTGTAGAGCATCCTGAGGTTGTGGGGACATCAGTTGCTATCTTGGAGTAGCACTGAAATTCCCATAATAATGAGATAATGCAGTAGACAGTATTAAAACTGGCTCGGCTTGTATGCATCATGCTGTCATGTGATAAAGGTACTTTCTGTGTGGATTTTGCATGCTCTCCTGTAGGCTATATATGTTTCCTCTGGGTGATCTTATTATACCTTCCACAGTCCAATGACAGGCAGTTAGGTGAGTTAGGTGAAGTGCCCCTAAATTGTGAATGTGTCTGCCCAGTAATAGACTGGTGACCTGTTTTTGCCCAGTTTCCCTGCCTTTTGTCTAGTAAGCACCCGTATTAGGATAAAAGGCTTAGATAACTAATAAATTAACAAATGAGCAAAAACACAACAGCAATAAAAATTGTCAGACAAGTCAAAAAACAAAAGCTTGTAATATACAGCGCTATGCTACATGTGTACCACATTACATGACAAATAACATATATAACTGTATGGTGATTCTGTATATCACACTAAGCAACTGATCCAGAATGCAGCTTTGTCCATTATAAATTTAATCTTTTTGCATTTAATCGTGTTACTTCATGGCTGTGTTTTCTCCACATGCTTTCTGTAAATGCACACAAACATGTTATGTTTAAGCTATGTTTTCACATGGGTTTGGGTCGACCCGTAGGTTTCTGGGACAAGCAACACGTTTTTTCCCTGTTCTGTCAGCTCTATTAAATGTGAACTACTGCCAGTGTGCTCCTATAATTCCTGGCATGGAGCCGGTGTGGAGAATTTCAAAATAAGAGTCCCATTAGCAAAGCAGCTCACTGAGAAAACATCCAGATAAGTTCATGTCACTTCAGCAAGTCCAAGTTAATGTCAAACATTAGGCTAATTTGATGAGCGTGACTGCAGTATTAATCACCGAAAGAACCATTCTGATACACAGACACTGTAGGACTATTTATAAAAAATTTTATTATCAATTATGATGAGTTCAAATCAAACCTCTTTGCACTTTCATTTCATAAAAACCTTAAAAACTTTATTTCAAAATCTACCTATAAAGACATTTTCTCTCCTAACCCTCAAAACTACACAAACATCTTGACAGTGCTATCATTAGAACCCCCTCTTGAGGGCAATGTCCTTCCAGCGAAATGCATCATGCTCCAAAAACACCACAGGGCTCATTAATCATATAGTTAAGACATTGATTGATTAAATATCAGTTCAGTTTTCAATATTGTTCCCAAAAATGTTCACAAACTAAAACAAAAGTGGCCACGTTTTCATCTAAATTTCCAATGTAATTTTAGGCAACTAATTAAAATGTTACCAACATATATGAAACATGGGCAGTGGTTATGTGTGATAAGGCTACTTTCCTTACTTATACCAATTGCGGATTTTACAGGGTTATATAATTCATGTATAATCCCTTTAATGCAACTAAAATAAAGCTACAAAAACATGTAGTACAGTAGTCGATGGCTGTCATTTTAATATGAAGTTGAATTCTGTTATCATGTGATATTTTTTCTGCCTGAAAAAGAGACAACTGACTTTGTAACTAAATTTTTTTGTGTCATAATTATATCATGGTCATGTGATACAATACAAATTATCCTAAGTTTACATAAAGTAACAAGAAGAAAGAATATGTCTATGTAAAGCAGTTACACAGCACAAGTTTATATGAGTGTTGTTAGCAAATGCTGAATCCAGAAAATGCACTCCAGAACATTTTTTTTTTTTTAAGAAACTATAAGAAATCACTCTAACATACTTAAAGTGGACTGAGCTTCAAAGTCAGTTGTCATTGTCATGGCATTATATGACATTGTAACACAACTGTGTGTTTGTCCATTGACTCAGGGTTAATGTGTACATAGGTGTGTTTCATGAATGTTCCAAAGCTAACTAATGTAGTAAGAAGATTTGTGTATTATATATTTGTCCTTCACTGGCCTTTATATTGGCACTGAGGTTACCATGCTGAAAATGAAGTTACTTACCATTCAGGAATATATGTATGTATCTGAATGTGAATCTGTAAGTATATGATTATATACTGTGTATATAATCTATATATGTGTATATATATATGTGTGTGTGTATATATATATGTGTGTGTGTTTAATTATAACATAGTACTATTGGCAGATTATCTCAGATTAAGTATGGAACAAATTTGGGAACAATGAGGACACTGAATCAACTCACATAAATGTAAGTGATTTGATGAGCTTATCATTTTCCAATGTTAGCAAGATGGCAGAGAGCCATGAAACGTATATCCAGAAGATACGTAGTTCAGCCATCCTCCAAGCCTGTGTTGTCCTCCTGGTCTTCAGTGCTGTCCTCATCACTGTAAATCCCCTTTACTTTAGCACTGGAATTAGCAGGAACACTGGTGCTTCTCTCCCTAGTCTTGTCAAATTTTGTTTTTGCTGCTTCAGATTTTACTGAAACAAAAAATAGGAAAAACAATTGTTTCAGTAAATTCTATGTGAGTGATTCTCTGTATCCTAAACTGTAACCTTATCTGTCTGGATACTCTAATGCTTTAATGGCAGAAGTTTATCACTAGAAAGGATGTAGTAGGTCATGATCCTTGTAATGCATTCGTGGGGAAACTGCAACTTGATTTTAAAAACACTTATTTTTTGGCTCCAGTAGTATGAACATTGCAGACATTTGCATGGTTGAGTTTTGGCTAGGACATGGTAGTCATGATAGGTTGAACCAACAGAAAATGTTTGGTTTTTCCCAGCTTTCTTATATGTGGTTCTTCTTTAAATCTACCATGTTGTAGAGTGGTGACCAAACCCAAAAATATATGATACTGGGACCAGACACTGCTATAGAAATCTCAGCACCCACACAGTGTGATAAATATGTCTCTCACCATCCACCAATAGAAGAAACATCAGACCCTTTTTAACCTGCATGAACAACAGCAGTGCTTTGAAATCATTGCTAGGAAGTCAGCTGAGGACAGATAGGTGCTCCAGATGCTGTTGCAACAAAATGTTCCTCGAACTTATAGACTGCTCTTCAGCTTTTAAGAAGTACTGCAGCCAGGCCATTATATAGTAGAAAGTCTTCTCGCTTCTGTCTAACCATAATGGTTTTTTTATGCAAAAGTAGCAGCTGATAACTAGCCATATAATTTGATTTCCGTGCATTATATAAAGTCAGACTTACTTACTTTCCTACTTATACTATATCATAATGTTTTTAAAGAAAAGTATAAGTATACTATAAGAGGCAGTAGTAGATTTCTGTGTGCATATGTAGAAGGACATCTCCAATTCTGTAGCTATGTCTATGTTGAAAAAGCATTGTATAATGCAAATAGATTTAATCTTACTCTCTAGATTTAAATGCTTGGCACACACTGCCTCACTGCCTCCAACAGCATCGGCGTCCTCTTGATTGATTTCCACTATCCGTTGTCTTGCACTCTCAAAGACCGACTTCAGCACAATGGAATCCTCAAAGATCTAAAACAATAGTACACATACTTAGTATCACAAAAATTCAAATATGACACTATGAGACCGTTCAGCACAGTTTGCAATTGGTATAAATTGTTTTTTTTATAACAGTGGTTACAAAATACTTTGGGAATAAAAAATAAGCAAAATGTGACTTTTTGGCAGATAAAAGCAGAACTTGAGGCACACCTGAGATCCCTCCAGGTTGTAAGTCTGAGCATTGTGGCACATCTGTATTATGTCTTTCTCCAAGTCTGCAATGCACCTGTATTTGTGGTTACGTACTCGCTCCTACATAAAAACAAACAAACAAAAAATACTTTTAGTATTAGACAAATTAATGCCAAATGCAATATTTTAGCCTGATCTGATGTACAGTTGCTAAGAATTAGTTAGCATGTACAGTTTTCCTTAACAAGTTACCAAAATAGACAGGACACCTCATAACTGAGTCTTGGATTATTATTATTATTATTATTATTATTATTATTATTATTATTATAAAGCATTCTTAAGTTATAGAAGTTATTATGTTTTATTGCATGTTACATGTTACTGAGTATTTTCCATGAAGCCTGAAACCAAGGACTAATTTGCAAAGTTAGTCAAATTTGATAATTCAGCAGAGAACCATTAAATCCTTTATAAACATCAAATAGGATACGTAACAACTGTATCCACCAAGTCAATTACTAGGTAAGAAGCACATTAGTCAATCAAGAGGATAAGGTTAAATTTAAAGGAGTTAGGGAGATCTATATCTCAGACGGAACAAGCCCAGAATACCTAGAATACCAGGCTTTACCTAAGACCAACAAGGGAAAAACAAGCTTTACAGAAAAAAAGAGAAAAACTCTACATATACTATATTTATAGTTATCATAAAGCAATTTTCTCTCTTTCATGTTTGTAACACAATCCTCATAAATCATCCAGCATTACTTTATAAGTTATGCATGCTATGCTTATTAATATGGTATTGAAGGGAAAATAAGTCGCATAATTTGATCATCTATAGACAATCTCCTAAATATCTATTATCTTGAATTGTAGCCACTGATAATAATTTCACAGGTTGTTAGTCAATGACAGTCACCTGGTATATTGTTGACAGTTGATATATGTTTTTTGTTTTACTGTAGAATGACTAAGGTGGGCTTGCAATAATTTTGTAATCTGTATATTTACGTTGTTTCAATGGCTTATATATTCTATAACACTGCAACCTCACCCACACAGAAATTTCTGTCTTTTTTGTTTGGAGAAGTACAACATATGCACCAAATAGGACAGGTTTCCATTTACCCTTATCCTCCGAAAGTCCACAGGCTTGCGAATGAGCTCGTAGTATTCTGGTACCTCTTTCCTAGATGGCAGCTGAACAAAACCTTTACTGATCTGGCGACCCAATCTGTATGACAATAATAAATTAACTGTGGGATACTATCATTATATAACAATATGACACAAAACCTTAATATATACAAATACATTTCACTGAAATTGCCAAATAAATGTAATAAAAATGGACCATTTTGTAAATAGGCAGTATATAGTAGTACATGCAGGATCTCCAATGTTGTTCATGATCACGGCACATGCACAAATACAAGGCATAAGACTTGTGCATTAAAAAAAGGTGAGTGATTGTCATGAATCACTTGAACAATACATGAATAATTTACAGCAAACTATGTACATCAAATTTCAACAAGACCTCAATGAGTTAGTTGTGTAACTCACTGATACATTGTACAAGCTGTGTGCTTAAGTAACCCTCATGAAATAAAAAAATATATCATGAAATAAAAAAATATAAAATGCAAAATAAGAATATGCTGGATTCAATGTTATTTGCTATATAAGCTGCCAAATAATGGGTGGAACAAGTATTGTTAAATAAAACTACTTGCAGTAGTTGTTATAATTATTACTATACATACAAACTCCTGATGGATGTTTATTTTTTTAATGCTTGCCATCTTATTATTCATATATCATTGTATTGTGTTTTTTTTTCCTTTGGCCAACTGCCTCTTGCTTCTTTATACATCATATTTTATATGCTCCTTTGTGTGCATCTACAAAACTGTTTTCAGGCCCAAAGGCAAGAGCTTGTGTTTACAGGTAGTGGTCCAGATGCCTTACTTGGATCTTCACTCAGGAAATTTCTGGCAAATTCAGAGATTTAAAAGACATTTAAAGTACAGTTTGCATAATCGTAATGGCACATCCAGAAAATCAGCTTAGGCATATGCACAACCTGATTCTGAATGCAAAGAACCCTCCTAAATATTCACATAACATTTAAACCTGACTTAACATTACAGCCAAAAGAATCCTTTTTTACTTTTGTATGTATGTAAACCATATAAAACAGTATATAAACCTTATTTAATGGTTTGTTACCCATGATAAATGTCAGATTCTCACTGCTTTCAACAATATAATTGAATGCTCAGAGACCAAAGCAAATATGTAGCTCTAATTGGGTTATAAACAATCTCTGGCAATGAAATCGCCTACCTGTGTTGGAGAAGTGTGACATAAATAGTCATAAACAAACATCCACAAAACCAGGCTCTAATAGGACAATACTTGAGATAAAAAAAATACTGTATATTTCCAAGGTGCGTTAATATTGGGTCCCAGGAGGCAGTAGACCATTCAGATTTAGACCAAAATTGGATGTAAAATCCCACTGCGTGTGTGAGTAAATGTCACACAATTTTAGTTTCCAGCAATTTTAAACTAAGTCTCCAGAACAAGTGCATGTTATTATTATTATTATTATTATTATTATTATTAATAATAATAATAATAATAATAATAATAATAATAATAATAATACTGTTGCTGCTACTTTTAATATTACTACTGATAAATTTATGACAAAAAGTTAGGCCTTAAAGGAAATTTATGGTAACTTCATTGCTACTTACGTGTCTTTGTAGTTGATGACCATGTCAACAAGAGTGTTCATTTGCTTGGTAAGTTTTGGGGGATTTGGTGGCAGTTTCTCAGCTGGGGGTCGACCACGCCGTTTTTTTACTTTCTCAACAATCTCCTGTCCAGTTTCAGAGGCCTGGTTGCCCTGGTGGTCACTTTTTCGTTTCTTCAAACTGCTTTCTTCCTCCATATCCTCAGACGCTCCTTTTAGAACAGCCTGAGACTGCAGAAACAATCCATGGGAATGACGAAGAATGAATGAGGGTCAGGGTTTGCTGTAGGGTCAATAACAATAATAAGATAAATTAAATGTAAATATTTGTATTAATAATTGGAAGAAATTAGATTACATTATCAATAGGTTTTAATGGTAGAAATAACTGACTGTCTGGCATATATTACAGAGTCATAAAGTTCTTTGCTGAAATATCAACTAAAAAATATTAGATTTATGCTTTAATAGGCAGCTCCACAAAAAAGAACATTTATTATTAAAATTAAAAACGAGTCAATGATACAAATATCAGGCAAAAAGGAAACAGGACAAATATACAGGTGCATCAATAAATTAGAAAATCATCAATAAGTAAATTTATTTCATTAATTCAAAAAGTGAAACTTATATTATATAGATTCAGTACACACATAGTGTGTTATAAATTTAATGTTGTTAATCAAGGCTCACAGCTAATAAAAACCCAAAGGACAGCATCTCCTGAAAAAGTTAAATAATATAGACTCATGGTGTCACACTCTAATAACCTGCAAATGTTTCCTAAGCCTTTATATGGTCCCTCAGTCTGGTACAGTAAGCTTAAGAATCATGGGGAAGACTGCTAACTTAACAGTTGTCCGGAAGACAGTCACTGTCACCTTCCACAAGAAGGGCAAGCCAGAAAAGATCAGTGCTCTCTGGTTGGTCACAGAGATGTATTTTAATGGAAAGTTGAGGGGAAGGAAAAGTGTGGTACAAAAAGGTGCACAAGCAACACGGATAACTACACCCTTGTCAAGAAAAGGCCATTTAAGAACGAGAGGGGGGGGGTTCACAAAGAGGGAACTGCGGCTGGAGTCGATGCTTCAAGAGCCACCACACACAGACTTATCCAGGATATAGGCTACAACTGTCGCATTCTTTGTGTCAAGCCACTCATGACACAGAGGCAACGTCAGAAGTGTCTTACCTGGGCTAAAATTTTGCTTTTCATTTAAATATCTCAGAGTTTGGAGGAGTCCAAGGTCAGTACAGCTGTCTACCAGGAAATTTTAGAGCACTTCATGCTTCCCCCTGCTGACAAGCTTTATGGTGAAGCTGATTTCATTTTCCAGCAGGACTTGGCACCTGCTCACACTGCCCAAAAGTACCTATACCTGGTATACAACAAACCAACAAACTCGCCTGACCTAAACCTTATAGAGAATCTACTGGTTTTGTCTGAAGGCCGCTATCAAAGCATCCTGGGCTTTCAGAACACCTCAGTACTGCCACAGGCTGAATCCCTTCATGCCACACCGCACTGATGCAGTAATTCATGCAAAAGGAGCCCCACCGAAGTACGGAGTGCATATACTGTACATACTTTTCAGTATGCCATCATGTCTCTATTACAAATCCTTTTTTAAATTGGTCTTATGTAATATTAACATTTTCTGAGATACTGACCTTTGGGGTTTCATTAGCTGTAAGCTATAATCACTCGAAGTATATCACTCTGTGTGTTATGAATCTGTATAATATTTGAGTTTTGTTGGTGATATTCTAACATATTGAGATGCACATCTGGACAAAATCATAAGGCATTATGATGTGTACTAAATGAAAATATAGTAGTAAAAAACACTGAAATCTGAAAATTTGAAATTATTAGTTCAGGACAGGAATAATGTTATTGTATGATTGTGTCCACTAACAGGCATGCCAATGGGCAGTAAAATTAGAAAATGCCACAGTGACAGCAGATTTTAAACCTCACACAACCTGTTGTGGCACTCCACCCACATCAGCGCATGCAGGCGTGTCCATTTTAACCAGGTGAAAACCGAAAAAAATGCTTATGTCGCCAAAATTTTCAATAAATCTGTTGGAATTTAAAACAGGACTTGAAATAGAATTTATTGAAATAAATAAAATCCATTGATTGGCCATTACTTTTAGTTATTATTTTTTATATCTGATACCCGTGCCTGACAATACATAGGGTTTTAATGATTCTATACACAGATTCTTTAATGGAAACTGATAGAGCAGCCATTTGTATTTAAAAATAGATGAACAGGCTGTCAGTTGAAGCAATGCTTCACTGCTTGTTTATCTAAAATGGTAAAATGTTAGAAGTGTGGTGTTTAGCCAAAACTGACTACAGTCTGCTAGTTAATGGGCAATAGACAAAGCTGTCATTTTTTCTTGTGTTTTCCATTTCTTCTTACATGGCTATAGGAGAAGGAGGGGGATCTCTCTCTCTCTCTCTCTCTCTCTCTCTCTGTCTCTCTCTCTCACTCTCTCTCTCTCTCTGTCTCTCTCTCTCTCTCTCTGTCTCTCTCTCTCTCTCTGTCTCTCTCTCTCTCTGTCTGTCTCTCTCTGTCTCTCTCTCTCTCTCTCTCTCTGTGTGTGTGTGTGTGTGTGTGCTTGCTGCCGAGACTGTGTTCTACACAAAGGCAATTAAAGTGCAGTGATATGCATGCCGCAGCCCTGTTCTGCTGGCAGAGAGCAGCAAGAAAATGAAGAAAATATGAATTCTGAATAAGCTGCTCTGCAGGCACTGCCAGCCATTGATGTCTAAGTCACACTCACACCAAATATAAGTATGAAACACGCACAAGCACAAGCACAAGCACACACACACACACACACACACACACACACACACACACACACACACATGGAAAACATTTACTCTCCCCAGGGGACCATGGGTCTGGAGGCCTAATAATCAGAGGAATTATAATGGAATGCAGACATGCATATGTGTTTGCACACACACGCACACACACACACACAGACACTTACACAAGCACAGACACACACACGCACACACACACCCACACCAAATCCTTGCATATTTGCACAGAAACAGACACTGAGCATACGCACAAGTAACACTCATGTACACTATTTACAAAAACATATAGCAATGTGTCTGGACAAGGGGGCATATGTCTGTATGTGTATGTGTCTGTATGCCTGCTCCTCCTGCCTGTATGCATATACGTGCTGTGCTGTCCTTGTAACCTCTAGAAAAAAAAGCATGCCAGGATCTGCACAACACCCAATTTGTCTGGCCAATGTTCCCCAGTTATCAGACACAGCTCACACCTACACATGCCACACACACTCCCTCGCTCTTCTCTCTCCCTCTCTCTCTCTCTCCCTCTCTCTCTCTCTCTCTCTCTCTCTCCCTCCATTTGTATGACCGTGTGCTGAAACCTGGCATGATGACATGCTCTGAGGATGGAGAGCGAGCAGGAAAGGGTGAGAAAGAGAGAAAGGAAGGAGTTTTTTTACCTGGCTGTGGTCTCCAGGCTGCCGCTTGTCTGCAGGCGAGAGAATTAGCAACCCAGCATTGCAGCGTGCACTCAGTCTCTTCATCAGCTGATCATTCAGAATACACAGGCAGAGAGGGGGGGCGAAAAAGCGCCCAGCTGTTCATACACAAATCAATTGACGCGGGGTTGATGAGCGAGAGAGAGAAAGAGAGAGAGAGAGAAAGAGAGAGAGAGAGAGAGAGAGAGAGAGAGAGAGAGAGAGGGAAATGGAGGGAAAAAGAGAGAGAGAGAGACAGAAGGACGGAGAGAAAGATAACTGCCTTGAAGTGTCTTTTTCTTTCTGGTTGTCCCCGTGGAAAGGCCTGGATCTTGGTTTTCTCTCTGTTTCTCCCCCTCTTTCTCTCTCTCACTGCATGTTTTAATATCGACTGTCGCAATCTGATTTTTCTCTTTTTTTTCTGTCCTCCCCCTCTCCTTGCTTGTTCTCACTCCCTCTTTCTTTTTTAACATTGCACTTTTAAAGTAGTAGGATCCATTTTTTGACCATGTTGTTCTGGTCAAAAGAAAAGAGGGATTGAAAGAGCTTGATGGTGATTCATACACACACTCCACATTATGGAAAAGCTCTTCAGTCGTCTGGGTGTCCGCATAATTACGTCATAGAAAATGCCAAGTATGGCTTTTAAATCAAGTAGTCACAAATGTACATGATAGCTGAACTCTAAATTATCCCTCAGTCCAACAGATTTTAGGTAGCACTGGTAGGAAAACAATGTCTTAATCTGTGTTTGTAACCCTGAGTAAGAAAAATGTGAATTATTCAGTTGTTGAGTCACAAATATTCCTCTTTTCCCAAGGTCACTGAAATAAACAAAAAAGCATCACCTTCAGGTTTACAGTAATTATATTGTGCACACTCTTAGATTATCTCTTAACAGACTAAAAATCCAGTTTCCATGTATCATAGACCCCATCAATCAAATCCATCAGGTGTTATTAATCTTCCTTAATGGTGGATTCACTTGGAAACAGGGGTAATTTGTTTTAAAATAAAACTTAAAGTAAGTATTACTTTGGGAAATTTAAACTTCACTTAAAGATTATTGTATACTTATACTCTCACAAATACTTTTAATTTAGACCTTCAAAGGACTCGTCATAAAGATCTTCTTTTCTCATCCAGGTATCTGTAGTTTAAAATACATTGTACTGTACAGTACTGTACTATACAGTAAAACTATTTCAGTTAAGCACTTAATCAAGTGCATCACTGTAAAACTAAACTATCAAAACTATTTTAGTTTCTTATGCTACATAGTGTAGCCATTCCCGTGTCCAAAAATGGTTAAATCAGAAGAACGCAGCAAGAAACCTGAGCATGAGCACCGCTGGCCTTAACTCAAATGTTTAAAAACTATAGCTAAAAATGTTTAAATATGCTGATTATGCAAAGTGTTTTATACCATCCCATACTGTATAAAATCAAGTGTTTTACAAAACAGCCACACCCCTGTTAACATGGGATGTTTTAAAATAATAAAATCAAGCTAAAACATCAAAACGTTCTACTTTTTGGGGGAAATCTCAACCTATATAATATTAAAGTTAAAAACAATAATCATTTCACAAAATATAAACAAATACATTTTTTAAAAAGTGCCAAATTGATCAAGTAATTGGTCAGATTTAGATCTGGACACTGAGCCATTCCAAAACCTTCATCTTGTGAAAGTGAACTATTTGCTTACTGTGCTTGCATACAAAAGAGTGACCTTCGCATGTAATCTATCCGTGCAGTGAAACACAGAAAATAGTGAACACTAGGGTGCAGTAAACACACTTGCCCAGAAAAGGGGGCAGTCCAAAACCACAGCACCCGGGGGAGCAGTTGGGGGGTTATGTGCCTTGTCTGGGAGTCGAACGTGGGACCCTCTGGTCAAAAAACCAGTTTCCTAATAATAAGGCCACAGCTGCCCATAAAACAATGGCTGCTGAAGTCATTATTTTATTGATTTGGGTGTGTTTTGGATTGTTGGAATTGTTCTTCATAGTAAGTGTTTTAGCAGGTGTTGTAAGGTTTTTCCTATACACTTTTTCAATCGCCAACCTGCTTCCAGGTGAATAATAGCAGCCAAAAAGCTTGATGCTGAGTTACATTTACAGCATTCGCAGAGACCTATCATCCAGAGACAATTAATTTTTTTCTCATTCATGCAACCAAGCATTTAAGAGTTAAGGGTGTTGCTGAAGAGTTGAATTTGAACTGCTGACCTGCTCCTTAGAAGTGCCTTTATTTGTTGTTGTTTTTGTCGTTTGAAAAATGGCCTCCATTTTGCCACCCTACCCAGACATATGCAAAACAACCAGCACTTGACAGAAATTGCTGCATTTCTTTTAATGTTGTTGACCAGAATCCTCCTGATCTTATTAATAAGGTTTAAATAGTTAATGGAGGGCTTTAACTGAAGGCTAGTGTATTCTAATTAGTAATTAACATGAGATTGAAATATATTGGTTGATTCTGAACCACATTTAAAATTATAAAATGATGTGTACATCTTTAAAAATTAGTTATTGAATGTTTTTCTTTTCTTCCCCTAAAATATTTATATTTTTCACATAAGTTGTGGAACCAAGATGAACCTTCACCAAAATGATGGAAAAGCCAAACTGTGCAGAAAGGATACGGTCCTGTTCAAAAACTGGTTATCGCTTATTGATCAGGCGAGGTAGTATTATGGTTTGGGTTTACATGGTTGCCTCTGTCTTTGTCTATTTACAAACAAATGCATCCTGTCTAAATCGAAAGAACTTCATGATGAAGGAAGACAATTGCCCAAAACAAAAAATAAAAGGGTTTAGACTGGCCAAGTCAATCATGAGACTAACCCAAACGAGCAGCATTTCACCTCCTAAAGATTTGACTAAAGAGTCAGTCATGGCCTAGTGGTTAGGGAACCGGTCAAGATACGACTGAGGTGCCCTTAAGCAAGGCACCTAATTCCCCCAACTAGGTGCCATGGTTTGGGGCTGCCCCCCCGCTCCAGGCAAGTTACTCCCCCTAGTGTTCACTAGTGTGTGTGTTTCACTGCACAGATGGGTTAAATGAGGATGTCACATTCCTCTTTGTGCAAGCACAGTAGGCAAATAGTTCACTTTCACTTCACTTTCACAAATTGAAAGAGCTGTGGTACAAATCTGGTAGGGAATAGAATCTGACACATAATTGTATCTCACACTACAGAATCTAGCACCGCAAACTATAAAATCTCCAGCTATTGAAAGTAATTCCGTAGTTTTGTACATAACACTTCTGATTAAATTCATTAGCAAACTATGTAGTGTTAGTTACAAAGATTGTACAGGCAAGCTGTGCAGCTATCTGTTAGGATCTGTAATCTTGTGTTTTTGTGATATGTGTTTATCAGGTTCAATCATGTGCTGCCTTATGTAAACACACTTTTATCACCCACTTCCTGCCAGTTTATTGTGAATCCTCTTGTAATCTACCAGGCCTATCTATCCACCTCCAGTCTGGTTCTCACTTTATTTAGGGACTGTAGCTTTTCATTAAAGTGCCATTATCTCAGGATGAACTGATCCATTTAAAGATCCATTGGAATTGGGATCTTTACACCAGACCCCCTCTAACCAGGGAGTCCTGTTTGGGCAACACAAGCAACTCCTCCAGGCAATCCAAACACTTACCACAGATCTCTAAATCAACAAGGCAAGTCACTGTTATCATCACCTTTGTCTTAAGGTATGTTATGTGGTGGGACTTCTTAAGGAAAGAGCTTTAGCCTGGGCAGAGGCTCTGAACTCAAGTATAGCAATCAGTTCTCCTTCTTTTTTTGATTTTAAAGACAATTTGAAGGTTGTTCTTGATTGTCCTAACAGCAATGCTTTTGGTTTGTCTGCTAAAACCTCAGACAAGGGTCCTATTAAGCAGCACATCTGTTGAATTCTGGACCCTATCTTTTGACTCAACTGAAATGACAACACCCTGCAGGGTGTATTCAGGAGGGGGTTAAATGATCAATTAAAGGAAAGATGAAGCCCAAGGAAAGATGAAGCCCAAGATGAAGCTTCTGATCTAAACGTACTTGTTTCTCTTGGCATTCACCTAGATAACAGTTTCACGGAATGTCACCTGCAGAGAGCCAGACGTAACTCTTCTCCATAGGTGTGCCCACCAGCCTGACTATTCCAGCCTTACATAGCCTGATCGAAAACTCACTTAGGAGACTTACTCAGAGACTCAGAAGACAAGGAAATAAGTGGAAGACAGCCTTTAACACCCCTTTAGGTCACTTTGAGCACCTGGTTTTGCCTTTTGGCCTTACATGACCCTGCAATGTGAATTCCATATGGACACAGTGAGTTTCCTAGGGTATGTAATTCAGGGTGGCCAGCTGGAGGCACACCCTGAGAAATTTGCACAGTTACTGAGCGGCCCAGACTTAACAATGGTGAAGAGCTGCAGCAATTTCTTGGCATTGTTGGTTTATGACCAAGATGGCGTTGCGTGTGCAGTGCGAGGCTCAGCGTCTCACCAATTTTCAAAATTGTTTATTTACCTGAATATCATATGCATGTTTCCCGTTTTTCACATGCGTACTTCAGATACGACCAACAGACATTTCTGGATGTTAATCATAGTGGCAGAAATATTGTTTTGGACCATCAATTCAACTTCCACCAGATCCCCACGAGCTGATCAGGACTCCAAGGTCAAGCGAGCCATTCATCCTGACCGGAAGTGTCCAGCATTGGCACTGAGACCGTGAACAAAGACAGGGTAAGCGTGGATGTCTGCATGTTAGGCTAGGGCTAAACCTGCACTGGTCAGTGCTACCTAGCATCTTCTAATGCTAAAGTGGCTATGAAAGAACTGTGTGCTGCTACTAGTAAACTATAAACTGTGTATCTAGATGGAGGCTTTACTGTCGCTGGGGACTTCAAAAACTGCAGTTTGAAAGCTGGACTTCCAAAGTTTCACCAGAATGTCTCATGTAGCACATGAGGACAGAAAACTTTGGATCATGATTACACCAGTGTGGCTGATGTCTAAAAAGTCACACCTCATCCCACTAAGGTCTGTGAAGATCTGGATGGAGGGGGCTGACTCTGTTCTTCAGAACCAGTTCCAGCACATTGTATTCTGCCAAAGCCACATCAGACTCTTATACCAACATTGACACCTACACCAACTTTCTCTTAGACCATATCAACAGCTGTGTGGACAAAGTAACAACACACAAGGAAATAAAAACTTTCCAAACAAAAAGACCTGGATGGACAGAGAGGTTTGTCTCCTGTTCAAAGCAAGAGATTCTGCTTTCAGGTCTGGAGACCGGGATCAACTTGAGAAAAGCTTTGCAAAGGCTAAATACTGCTACAAATTAAGGATTGAAGAACACTTCAACTCCTCCAACCCCCAGCGAATGTGGCATGGCATATGCAAAATAATGGACTTCTAAACCTCCAAGCACTCTACTTCCTACCAGTCACACCTTACTCCCTGATGAGCTTAATCACTTTTATGCTTGCTTTGACTGGGGAAATCTGCTGGACTTACCTGCAACATTGGATCCTCATCAGTTCACCTATCATCACAATAGATCTACAGAGGACACCATCTTCACAGCACTCCATACTGCACTGACTTACCTGGACTGTGACAACTCGTTTTAGGATGCTGTTCATTATTTAGTTCAGCATTTAACACAGTGATCCCTTTCAAACTGATCTCCAAATTCAGCCAGCTCAGTATCAGTGTATCACTCTGTGATTGGATTCTGGACTTCCTGACTGACAGCCCTCAGTCTGTTAAGTTAGACAAACTCTTTTCCTCCTCCATCACCCTGAACACCGGTGTACCACAAGGATGTGTGCTGAGCCCTCTTTTGTACTCACTGTTCACCCATGCCTGTGTTCCTATTTATGGCTGTAACTCCATAATCAAGCTTGCAGATGACACCACGGTGATAGGACTGATCAGAGGCAACAGTGAGACGGCCTACAGGGATGAGGTACAGTATCTGACTACATGGTGTGAGGACAACAATCTGGTGCTTAATACCAACAAAACCAAAAAGATTATCATAGACTTTAGGAGGACTAGGAGTCAGGCCCACTACCTCATCTTTGTGAATGGAGCTATGGTGGAACGGGTGTCTGACTTCAAGTTCCTTGGTATTCACATTTCCGAGGATCTCTCAAGGACTTCACTTACATACCTCAATCCTAGTTAAAAAGGCACAACAGCACCTTTACTTCCTACAGAGCCTTAAAAAATTTCACCTGTGCTCAAGGATATTACTGGACTTGTATTGCTGTACCATAGAGAGCATTCTCAACAAACTGCATCTCAGTGTAGTATGGCAACTGCTCTGCATCTGACTGTAAAATGCTCCAGCGGGTGGTGAAAACTGCCTAACGGATCACTGGAACTCAGTTACCCACAATACAGCGCATCTACCACAAGCGTTGCCTGGGTAGGGCGAGGAACATTATCAAGAAAACAAGCTCCACCCCTGTGCCTTTTTCTCCTGTTGCCTTTTGCTCATTGAAAAGAACTATGACGTGGGAAATCATGAGTTTCTGGCTATCAAACGTGAAAAAGTAGAGACATTGAATTGAGAAGGCAAAGAAGGCTGTTGTGGTATAGACAAAGCACAAAAACATAGCCTACATCCAGCCTGCTAGACAGCTCGAATCTCTAAAGGCCAGATGGGCCCTTTTCTTCAGTCGATTCAAGGTGCAAAGTTTCTCTCCAACCTCCAGCCAGCCTTCCTATGCCCACAGCCTGTCCCTGGTATACCCTGGTCCCACATCACATTGGACTTGCCTCCCTGCCTCTAAAGGTCTTTCTAACCATTGTTGACAGGTTCTTGAAGGCAGCCCACTTCATAGCTCTTCCCAAGCTTCTTGTCTGCCTAGGACTTATCACAACTTGATTGGGCACAGTATGTTCCCCCAAAGGAGAGACAGAAAGAGAAGTTAAGGGGTCTACTAGGCAGTGGCACTGTGCCCACTCCACAATTTCTTCTGGCAGCTGGACAGTGAACCTGTCCAGTACCACCAGATCTATGACTGCTCCAATGTTGCACTCCACCACAAGCCTCT
>JAOVVF010000030.1:8834640-8851217 GCA_028565595.1 Duopalatinus emarginatus | reverse complement strand
TGTATAACCCTTTTCATTATTTTCTGTAAAGCTGCTTTGGGACAATGTCCATTGTTAAAAGCGCTTTATAAATAAAACTGAATTGAATTGAATTGAATCTGTGGGGTATATTTATTGTCAGGAAGAAGAAAAGAAACACCTGACTCAGCAATACTGATGAGCTGAAGGGCACTATCAAAGCAACCTTACATATATAATATGTATATTATCAGTAAGCCATGGATGCCATGAGCTTTTTTGCTGTTATACCAGTTGTCCTGTTGCATACCAAGAACACCGGTAATTTTGCAGATGTTCTGTCCCAATCTTCTAACCCTCACAATATTGCAATTGACCAACTCACTTGTCCATTTCTCCTCCTTCCAACACATTAGCTTAGAGAATGGTTCTCTTGCTGCCTAATTTGTCTTTCCCCTAAACAGGTGAAATTGTAACGTGATGTTTGTTTACATTTAAGTTATGTTAGGTATATAAGCTATGTACATATACAGTATAGAAACATTCGCAAACACAAAAAAACATGCATTAGTAACATTTTGTTTTCTTCATATAAATGTATTTTAATTGTTTCTCTCATCATTTCAGTGCAAGCTAATGTTGCACAATCTGATCTAAAACATGTTTACAGGTTTACAGGATCCCCAATTACAGGATATATGTGTCAGCATAAAGATGTAAAGCCAAAGAAAAAACTGTATTTACTTCAAATGCCAGACAGCAAAATGTGGTTTTAGACTTTATAGTCATCTAGAAACGTTCACTTAACACAAACACGCACTTCCATAGCCTTTTTATTTCAAGGGAATTATACTTTTTCACTTTTGAAGTGTAAATATATGTATGCCATTTCTTTTTTTTTCTATTAAGTATGTTCATAAACCATTGTATTAATCATACTTTTATTTCACATAGCTAAAGTTTAAAAAAGTCTAATCTAAAGTCTAGATTACATTTGTTTATTTATTTGAAGGCAAAATAATTTGGAATTTATGGAATATTTATTTCTATAATTCCCCAAAGCCCCTAACCCAACCCAAAGTAACTTTCTTGTGAGATTCTCTTGGCGATGGCTTCAGATGGTTTAATGGCAGTATACAAGCCCTATGCTCTCCTAGGCATCAATGCATGGCTTTTAATGTTTTTATTTGTAATGCATGTGAAACTGCACACAATGCTTTTACATGTAGTTTGACTGAAGGAAATGTTATGATCTACTGTAATGTTCAGTGTTAAATATTTTCAGTTTTTAATGCATTATTCAAGCTGTGCCTCGCATATGCCAAAAAGAACACAATGTAAAATGTGCTTACAATGATAAAAATAAAACAAACTGCTTACAACGATAAAAATAAAATAAAAAACACACATTTTTTACATATCTACAAATCTTTTTCTTTTTCAGGTTATGGGAACTCACCAGTTCTCGGCTGGATAATACCTTGGTGTCATTTAGGTGGGCATTTAATTTGTGGCAGGCAGAAATCACCTTGTGACTCATTTCATATCTAAAAAGATACAAACCATTTTTTACTTAGTGGCAAATAATATAAGCATAATACAAAATTTAGCATATTCAAAGGGCAAATTCTCTGTTTGAAATTATTTTTTAACCAACCCTTCTTTTCTGTCTATTTTAGATTTTGTGCTGATCCTGTGTCCCTCCTCTGTCTGCTTCACTCTTCTCCTTCTCTCTCCCTCAGAATCAGTCAATTCAGAGAAGGAATCTTTAGCAATGGATAGACATTCAAACCTACAACAACCAATTTCAATATTATTAACTCAGAACTTAATTATTATTTGCCTGCACAGTTCTAATTTTTGTCCAAACAGAAATAAAAAGAAATGCACATAATTTATGATTTTTTTAACCTTAATTTTGTTCAATATTCTGAGAGATGTAAGAACTGCTTCATCCTCACCCTGGAGAAAGAGACTTGAGGGTCTTCCTGCTTTCTGCACATCTCTGAGACATGTTCTTTCTGGTGACAGTGGACCTGATGGTGCTATTACCATCTTGGAGACAACCAAGAGAAAAAAGAAGCATCAGCACAAAATAAAAAAGGTACTAGCTACAATGGTAATCCGATTTAGTTTCCGTATAGACTTCACTAAAAATGGTTAAAACGGAAATATAGACAGGAGAAAGGGATCGTTTTTGATAAGTAACATTATTTGTCCTACATGACAAGACTAGGGATTTTAAACTTAAATGCACTGGAAATTATCACTCTATATTATGGCTTTATTGATAATACTCATAAAAAAATGAAAACATAATGCTATAATGTAGTATTCAAAACATGCTCTAAAACACATTTTAAAAAGAGCACTTGAAGACAATTGTAGCGATGCACTCATATTGTCTGGTTTTCCAGTGCTACACTCCCAAGACTGAAGTAACACCTGTTGAAGGCCTTTTTAAAATAATGAGGACCTTAGACTTGCGTGTTACTTCTCTTCCCTTCACCATGCACACAGCAGCCACTCAAAATAGACAGTATTTATGCTCTGTGTGTGCCACAGACCACTGGACTATGGGGCATGAAAGTTTTCCAAACCACAATGCTATCCAAAATATTCTAAGTGTAGGGCTCATCTAGCCAAAAGGCAAACCAGAGAGGGCTATTTCTATCTCCAGTCTGCATTCCACTCATCAGAAAGGAAATCATGGAGCCTTTCTTTCTTCTAACAAAGATTGGAAAGTTTACATAAAGTAGAAGGATGCAAAAACATGCTTACCACTCAAATGTCCCATTAAACTGTTTGATTTATGCTGCACGCTCTCGTTGGCTAGCTCTCGTTGCCCAGGTACTAAGAATAGTAAAAAAATATGTTTATATTGATATTATATATAAAAATTTTTGTATGGAAGGCAAAGATGTCAGCAAATGCTTTTTTTTTTAAATAAAAAAAGAAAATGCGTTACCTCCATGCGGTGTGCTGTAGATGTGCTGAGGTTGAAAATCAGGCTCATCCCTTGGTTTAAAATGGCTGCTAGTTAGCAGACTCTGCTGCTCTTTTAGCAGTCTCTGCATTCGTTCAATGTAATGATCCAATCCAGGCTCTGTCTGTGCATGTAAATGTGGCTGTAGTAAATGTACAGGCATCCACATATGCCCATCCACATCCCGTATTCTTCCATCACCAACCTCGACCCCTATACTCCGGGTCTTGTTAGGATCTGGTAAGCGGGATGGACCACATGCCATGTTCCGTGTCTGGAGCCCAACCAAGAAATTCTCATTAATGTTAGCCAGTCCAACACCAGTATCACGAGTCCTCACGTTGCGGGTGCCAGAAGTGACTGTTCCTTCCTTCAAATATACAGGAGTCCCAACTGCAATAGAGCGCATTTTTCCAGCCCCATGTTGATCGACAACTTTCCCATCACCAACCCCAAGTGTTCGAGTCATTACATGGACAGTGTTGGTATGTCTCTCCTGAGTAAACATGTTTGTTGAGATGCTGTTCGATTCTGAGACATAAACAGGTGAAGTGCTAGTGCAGCAGGAGACTGTATGTACATCAGTGTTGGTGCACTGGGACATGGTTTGTGGAGTCATTATTACACCAACATCAACACCTCTGACTGGTTCAGTGACAATACCCTTGGAAACAAGTGGCTTAACCATGTTGACATTCACATCTATGGTGCAATCACCACAGCCTACTGTTCTACTGGATGTCCTCCATGGTAAAGTCATAATACCGACATTGCAAACACTCACAGATGTCCCAACACTTTGACTGCAAGTTTGCACTAATTGTGTTCCTACACACTGATCCCTCTTTTCCACCTTCTTCTGTTTCTCCAGTATTTCAGTAAGTGTGTCCAAGCCAGAGGCCACATCACTTGTCTCCGGCTGGCAAGACACTCCTACAGAGTTAAAAGTTTGCACTGCCCCTTCCCCAGCAGCAGCATGTACAAGTCGAACATGATCTCCAATGCCAATTGTCCTTGTCAGAATTCCTGTCTGAGTTGCAATGCTTTGCATCACTACACTATTATTTTTGGCAGCATGGGAAAGGGTCCCAGCTTCCCGTAGCTCACACTTCAGTCTGCACAGTTCTGCTTTGAGCAATGCCTCTTTGAGCTCTACCTCAAGTATTTGCACCTTGTCCCTTAAAACTTGAACAGTTTGTTGTTGTATCTCAAGGGCCAGCTCACTGTCTGACACAACACCTAGCATACCTTCAGTGACACAGACTTCTACTGATGGTACAGTCAGTTTGGTTTCTGTAGAAACATCCGTACAGTCATCACCCGTCTCCTCATTATCACTGACACTCGGGTGCATTTCAGCATTTTGGTGTCTAACCTGGCCCAGATCAAACAAGGCATTATTTTCCCAAATGTCTACCTTTTTGTCAAACTCTCTCTGGCCCTCATTATCTTTTTCTGGTTTTGAATATTTCACATTACTTCCTGTGCTATATGCTCTTTCTCTGGGTAGACCAAGGAATTCAGGATTTAGATTACAACCTAAATGTTGACTCTCAAGGTTTTTTACTAATGTACTAAGCTTTTTCTTTTCTTCCTTCAAGACAGAGATCTTGACTTGCAGAACAGGTATGATCTTCACTTGTTCCTCCATCTCTTTCAACCTTTGTAGAGCAACCACCATTTGGTCCCTGACCAACTGAAGGTCCACTGGACTAACAGTAGTCACTGGAGTGGTCCTGCCAGAGCTCTTTGGGCTGGTTCTTAAAAAGCTGCTCCCTGAGGAAGGCTTATCAGGAACAGTTAGCTTAGATACTTTAAGGTTTTCCTGGGACTGAGTGTGATTAAGAGCACTCCAGCTTGTATGAGGTGACAGAAAAGCACTTGAGTCTAGGCCGGAAAAACTAGCAAGCTTACGTTGTGGGTATATCTCTGAGGTCATTATCTGGGAGGAACCTTTCTCTTGCTCTAAACGCTTTTGTGTTCCCACTAAGGCCCTTTCCACTACATTATTTGCTTTCGAAGTGGTGGATTGCTGTGTCACTAGGGAAGGCTTCCTGTCTGTGTTATTCGGGTGAACTTGTAGGGGTCCATAATGCTCAGAACCTTCAGAAGAGGATTTAGATGAGGAATGGGAGGGAGGAAGTGGAGGTTTTGTTCTGTTAGCAGAAGAGGAGCGTGAGGAAGAGAAGATGCTAGAAGAAGTCTTACTTTCATTGCTGCTCACAGATGACAACGACCCAGAGGAGGCCCAATGGGAAGGGTCAATCCCACTCTGTTGTTCAGAGACTGGTTTGGCCCTGGGCCGCCTGTTAAGACCCAGTCGCCGAATGATGTCACTTTTTTTTGACGTTGTTGATGATTTAAAGTCTACTTCAAGGAGGTGTAAGGTGTACCACGGCAAATGGAATAATTGTTAGAGGTTACAGCACCAGTGGCATCACCATCTGTACAACAGTGGAAAACAAAAGAGGTCAGACTGTCATGAGTTTAACATATACACATTGTCAATTAATATCGATATACAGCTTTTTTTAGACCAGATGTATTTATAGTTTTTGTCCCTAACAGACACTCTTAAAAGGACACTCACTGTCCACTGAAATAGAAACCCATGTGTATCTGCTTATTTATGTTTATTCAATAAGTAGCAGTATCACAATGCATAAAAAAATCATGCATATACAGGCCAAGGGCTTTAGGCACTGTTCAGAATGGGGGAAAAGTGTGATGTTTGTTTAAGGTCAGTATTTCAGAAACTGTTGATCTCCTGGGAAATTCACACACAACCACCACTGCAGTTTATACAGAATGCTACCAATAAAAAAAAAAAACATATGTCAGCAACTACTCCAGTCTACAGTAACTAAACTAATTACTCTTTCTCAGCCCTGTCGAGCAGAAAAGCATCTCAAAAAGCACATCAAGCCATGAAGTTGATAGTTCCATGCTTGTCAGCCAAAAACATAAATCTGAGTGGACACAGACGTACCAAAACTTTCAACTACAGTTGAAAACTGGTGTTCCTATCAAAGTGGACAGTGAGTTGTCAGTTAATTAGTTATATAATACCTAGCAATACCTATAATAAGTCAGGTTCTAAATCATGGAACTGGTATGAAAACATGCAATGCCTCCAGAATATATTTACCCCAATTACAGAAACTATAAGATTCAAGTTAAACTTGTTAGAAGGTAAAAAAAAAAAAAAGCTGTAGAAGTTTATAAAAGGGTCAGCAAACCTTGAACCCTTCTAGGAGCATGGTCTACTACATTATAATAAAGAAAGAAATGCCACAATTTTCAGAGACGTGTCCAAGGGTCCAGTTACAAAACTAAAGGATTACACAGCTCACTGGATGAAAAAGAAAAACTTGTATAGGCATAAGCACTATTATCTGATCTCAATGGAACAATGGGCAAAAGGAAGCTTCTTTTAAGTAAGACTACTATACAGGGTATGCCTGGAGTTTGCTAGAAGGAATGTGACATAATCTAAGAGCTTATAGGAAAGGATGTTAAGTACTTTGGCCCTAAAGCAAAGTGTTGTGTTTGACCACAGCCCAACATACATAAAACCATTCCTAACATCAAGATGGTAGTAGCATCAGTTTCTCTGGGTAGCATCATCCTTTTTAGCAGGAGAAACCTCATGATGTCATCAGGGAATCAATGGATGGAGCCATGAGCCAAAGACAAGCAGATTCTTGATGACAACCTGTTCTAGTCCAATCTAGAAATCTGAACTAGTGCAAAAAATTGCATTGCAACAGGACAATGACTCAAACACAGGGCAAAACTACAAAGGAATGTCTTGAGGTTTTGTGTTTTGCATGCTCAGTTAAAAGTCTAGACTAAAACAAATTGAAAATCCATGGCATTGTTGTCAACCGTTTACATCTAATTTAGGAGTTGGGAAAATGTGAGAAAACGTCAAAATCAAAAGTTCATAAAGCATGATTGAGCCACCTTAAAACTATAATTGCTGCAAAAGGACAATGCACTATTGACTGTAAGGCATAAAAAATACTCATCAATTCCTAATGTTTTTATTTTTAGTCACTTCAGAAATGATCATAGAAAAATCCATTCTAATATACTGAAATTGGTGTTACAACAGAAAGAAACACTTTTTGAAAGCATTACACGTACTAATTAGAATTGTAAGAGAACATCTTATTGGAAAAAGCCAATAAATGTTAGTGTAGTGTAGTTTTTGTGTCAATAAACTATGCATAATGTTACATACACTTTTATTTAGTCTATTTTTCTTAAAGCATTTTACATAATGCAATAACAAATGGGTAAAGAACATATATACATATACATAACTGTACATGTTTTATTAAACAATAAGTAGATTTTGCTCACCTGTTATATAATGCAGTCAGTTATTGCATTCCACTGCTAAATCATTTGTTAGACCAGTGACTTCTGTCTAGGTTTCTACTTTCACCCTTCTGTTTTCTAGGTTTTTATACTCTCCTCCCACTGACAACACCTCTCTCCTCCTAACCTCCTATTCCACTGCTTTTCACTCTCTGTTGAACTACAACTCTAAACTTAATCTAAACAAATAAATAAACAAACAAATAAATCTAAATAAATAAATAAACTCTAAATAAAGAAGGGTGGACACATTCTCCACAACCTTAAATTTCAACAATGATCATTATTATGATATTAAAAACCATACAACTAAACTTGAAACCCACTGATAATGATCAGAACTAAATTGATATGTTGCTGTTTATTTCTTACTTGTTGTCTGAATACCTGTTATATCCAAAATAAGCCAAAATATAATTACTACTGGTACTGCTGAGTTTGGTGTGTGCTTCAGGTAGGATCTTCTGCTATTGAAGGCCATTCTTATTCACTCATTCACTCCTTGACCCTTGCACGTGATGGCTGAAGCCTGACCTCAAAAAGCCAGAGGTGGTGGATGAATTCATTATACTGGAGCAATTAGTCACCAGCCAGTTTGGCACAGCAATAGTGGTTCTATTGACACCACCCCACCATACCCAGGACCTACTCTACTATGCCATTGTGGGTGGAGCAGTAAGCCACAGCAGACACCGCAATGCTGATCGCTGCTGCTGGAGCAAGAAATTACACGGCAGATGGGACAGGCAAAGACAAAGAAATATGATCAAGTATTTCCAATCCAATGTATCTTTCCTTCTCCATAATTTTGAGAACTTGACTGGGGTTTGTTCAGTGACCTGCCATTGCACTGAAGCCGCAACCTACTAGGCTACATTTACACTATTAAAAGCACTATGCAGCTGCAGACTTTAATGTTATAATGTTATGCTATAGAATATATGACGTTACACTATGGCTAAGTGCAATACATACTGGAAATCTGAAAGAAAAAAATCCTGTAAGTTACTATTTCAGTCCATTTTACACCCTGCAACTCTCCCACTGTTGCCACTTTTGCCCAGTGTTTTTCTTATTGAGGGATCGTGTATGTTAACCTTTAACTGAGGCAAGTGACACCTGTAGTTCTCTTCTTTTGTGACCTCCTGGATGAGTTGTTGATGCACTTGGTGAAATTTTGGTAGGCTGGCCACCTCATTGGAAGGTTCATCACTATTCCAAGTTTTCTCTGTTTATGAATAATGGTTCTCACTGTGGAATGCTAAAGGCTCAGAGCCGTAGCAGTGGCTTTATAAACCTTTCCAGACTTGAAGATTTTAATGACTTTGTTTCGCGTTTGTGTTTGAATCTCTTTCTTGTCATCATGTGCTGCTTTTTGAGAAATAATTGCTTTGTCACACTGCCAGACAAGTTATAATAGCCAGTTTCACACCGCCAGACAAGTTGTTTTAAGTGCACTTTAGATTCAGCAGGACTGGTAGTAATCATGCCTGGGTGGGGCTACAGAAACTTAACCCAGTAGTCAATTGAATTTGGTTAAATGATTGACTGAATAGCTCTCAGGCAATTACATTTTCAAATAGGACCAGATGCATGGTATTTTTCCTTTAGTAAATGAAATCATCATTTAAAAACAGCATTTTGTGTTTACTTGGGTTGTATATTTGTATATTTATGTATATTTATAATATTTTTAATAGTAGTCTAAGTGTGACAAATATGCAAAAATAAAAGACGCGGGTGGGGGGGGGGTATTTTTAATGACCAATTCCTATGCCGTGTGTTTATTTTTGTAACCTGTTCCTGTTGTGTTGGTTTCACTATTCATTGTTTAGCTACTGAGCTCAGCACCTACACATTAATCTGGTAGTATTGACTAATTATTTAAGAAGAAAAACTTGTCTGTGTTATAAACGACCTCTACAATAAACAGTTGCCCACTGAGAAACAAACTGCAGCTGGTGCAGTGAATTAAATTATACCCTCTCCACTGCTGCCCACTACTGGAAGAACCGGTAATGCACTGGGAATTCTTGGTTTAAAGTCATTCAGGCTCTACGATTTCCCACCTACAACCTGCCTCCAGCCACCAGTCAAAAAGAGTTTGCTGACCTTTTTTCCATTGAGACATGTACAGCTAGTCAATCACACATTTTTACTGCTGCTCATGCTGAGTGAGTGGGCGGTGTAACCCAAATGCTATCTGCTTTCCTTAGGACATCAGTGACCAATGGGACCAGTGAGAGAGAGAGAGAGAGAGAGAGAGAGAGAGAGAGAGAGACTCCTGAAACCACTTACTGCTGTGTGTATGATTTATTTAATTTATCATAATTTGATTTGTCAAGTAAAAAACAATACTGACACCCTCCATGAGGATGAATTCATATTTATCTTTCTGATATTAATAAACCGGGTAATAAGCTTAAAGAATGAGTCATACAGGCATATTCTGATTGTTTTATATTAACAAAATTACAACAGTCTTCAAACATAAAATGTTTCCATAAGGTGGACAATTGAACCAGTGCTCAATCTACAGCCAACTCATTTTCTCATCCACTTTATCCACCATGGTTGTGGTTTTTCCAGAGAGTCATTGGCCTCCCCCAGGAATACCCCCCAAGACAGGGCGCCCAAGATAAGACAACCCAAGATGCCTCACACAAGCCCTGGAGCTGTGTAGCACACACACACGACCTGCAGTGCCACTGTACGGCCCCAGAGGAAATCAGTTCAGAGCTCAAGTATTCGGCTACTAAGATGTCGTGATGCCATCAATCTTCAAAAGTGCCCTCCTTGTTAGGAGAGTCATTTGCACTTTTTTTAAAAAAGGATGACATTTACTATTTTGCAGAGCATTAATTGTTATTAATTCTAGGCTATTCACACACAAACTTTTACTGGTTCAGAAAATAGTTTTTAATTCTTCTGTGTGTTTTATAGCCATATTCTGGATGAAAACTGACAGGGGTGTGGGTGGGGCTCCAGATGTGGCAGACAATTTACAGTTACTTTACAAATCTTAAGGAAATTATACATGCATGTACATGCATTATAAGTTGAGTTTAGCAGTAACTTAATGCTAGTGTATATTAGAGGGCACACACACACACACAGACACACACACCATCCCTGCTGTCACTGCAGAAACATCGGAAACAAGAGACCATTTTTGTTAATAGCCTTGTCAGCTGAATGACTAAGCATAGGAAGAGCCACACACACACACACACACACACACACACACCATTACTTTGATTACTTGATATATTTAATGATTTTGGATTGTCAGTAATATTATTAGACAATAGCCAATCTATATAGAGCAATGACTTCGACTTGTCCTTGGTGCTGAAATGTTCACACTGTTTATTGTAAACACTTTTCCAGAACAACTGACATTTATCTCATTACTGTAGTAGCAGCTTGATAATGCTGAGATTTGAACTCAACACCTTCCAATCAGTCCCATTAGACATTGAGCCACCATTAAAAAAAAAACTCGGGTTGATTTTTTACTATAACCTTCAGTCATGACAGTCACGTAATCCGAGAATTTCTGCAGAAAATGCATAACTTATTATAATGTCACATAAACTTACTGACAGGTGAAAGTATATCACTTGAGTGTTAAATCACTGACTGTCACTTAGTATTTCAGATTATTATGTTTTATTAGCTTCCACTATAATAAACATGAGAACACAAATAAATGTTATAAATATTATAAATCTGATATTATAGCATTTATTGACCAGGATAAAAATATATATATGTATATATACACATCAGGCATGGAGACAAAAACCTCATACCTTTTCCACCTGGTTCAAGAAGTTTCTCCTAAAAACCCCAATCCAGCGTCTCTGTTAAACCAGACGGTGACAGAGATCTCAGTAAGTGTGTCAGTGATCTAACTCGTTGCCGTTCAGTACATTTTGACAGCGCATGTATTCACGCAGGCTTGTGCGAGGACATGTCAGTTATGTCATCACGTACAGGTGCACTCCGCCTTATAACCAGAGCAAGTCTGCGAAATATGATATAACGTCCAAGAGTCCAGCAGACTGTTTATCTTGGACCCTGTTTAAGTGCGACTAGATCGCATGCTGACAATTCTTGAAACATTTTTATTTTCAGGTTTGTTTAGTCCATGCTGAACAAATCTGGCACTCGTCTGGTGACAAAACCTGAGGTAATATTTGCACACTGGGCTCTGTGACCTTCTAGTGGAAGTAAGTTATACAGTAACAACATCTGAATACAGATGGGCACCTTGGAGATGTTTGATTTGCCTGGTATAAAAACTTGCAGCCACATCAGCCTTTTGCAAATAATGCTTGAAAAGCTCTGCTGCCTCACTCACACCTGGCACAAACTCATTTGCATGCCAACATTGTCATATTAAAGTGGTGTATTGTACTGATTTTTAATTTATAATTTTCAGCAGACTAGAAATAAGAACAAACTTGGCACTTGTCAATGGAAATGACATATTATCATATGTTTAAATAGATATAGAGGAGAAAAGTTTGACTAATCACAAGTGGACATGATGCAGGGTATGGACTGGTATACTTCGAGTTGTCCACTTATGATCAGATCACCCAAGATGAATTTCATTGCCATATTTCTACATTTCTAAAATCCGAACCCTAGCAATTTCAGAACAAAGGAAAACAGATGTAACTTTCACAGAATCTTGCCATATGGCATATAATTCAGTTCATATCTACTTTTGGTATCTTTCATGCTCTATATTAACAAACCATACAGGGTACACCACATATCACACAACTATCAACTTTCTACCCCTGATAAGTAGAGGCAAGCATAAGCCAAAGTCTGGCCTGTCTTACTGACTCAATTATTTTTATATAAGTAAGTAACATCATTAAATTAAGCATTCAAATCAAATTTTATTTGCTACAATTTTATTTCTGAAAGATAACTTTCACTGTTGATTATACATTGTATTTCATTTTAATAGCTATTAAGAGTCTTAATAAAATAACACAAACAGTTGATGCCATTTAGGACTTTATTAGGCAATTGAATGAAAAATGTCCTTTCAAACACAATCAGGAATTTGACACTAGCCAACCACACTTTCCACAATCTTATTTTCAGTGTCTTTGAAGCAGTTAAGACAAAACCAACAGATGTTCCCCACCTGAGTACTGCAGTAGACAGTAAACACGGCATGTGGAAATATCTGCTATATCAGAAATAATACAGACCCCAATTCAGACAGTATGACATGATTCCCTCGTTGCAAAAACAAGGATTAAGTGTTTATGACATTACAAATCAGCAAAATAAAATGTTACAGGCTAGATTTTTCTGTGTGGCTGAGATTATGGTTCTGCATGATTTTTCATGACTTTTTTAGTGCAAATTCAAAGTTCAAATAAAAAAAAAATGAAACTAGTGGGGGAGGGGGGACTTTCAATGGTAAAAGAGAAAGAAAGAAAACTCATCATTTGCCATGCTGCCACTTTTGAGCTTTAGGACAATGAACCCGATAATAATAATCTTATACTGACGTCTCCTCATAAATGTGTGTGCAACCACCATGAGTGGGGCTTTTATCTGCTGAAATACACATCCACGGGGACTGACATTTTCTTATTGAAGTTCAAAAATAATATAATCGAGATTATGGACAAAAGCCAAAATGGATTATACTAGGGTTAAACGTCCTGTAATGAAATCATACAATTTTAAGAAAGGAAAACCTTGATACTGTGCCTGATTTTAATAAAAGTAAAAATTGAATACTTTGTCATATGTGTATCAGAGTCCAGTAAATTTCAAACTTTTCAGATATTCCTAAAACTGGAAAATATGGCAGCCCATACTGCATTGTGCTGCTTTAATAAAGAAAATGTACAAATAGGGAAATCTAAAATGAGGTATAATTGTTTAAGCCTACAATAAGAGTAAAACCTACTATGATAAGTACCACGCATTTATGGCATTATATTTATCGATACTGTTTAGAGTTTGAAGGACTGTAAAACTTGTCAATTACTAAATCTTGGAAAATAAGTTTAATGATTGGACAATAAAGCATGTTTAGGAATCATCACAAAATACTCAGTTTTTGAAATCTATAGGCCCAAAATCTATATACATGTTTAAAATATTGAATCTTTTAAATATTAAATAAAATATTTTTTATATTTTATTTAATCAGCATTAGGGCACTTGAGCAAGAAACAGAAACAAGTAATGTGCTATCTCCAATTTTAAAACTCCAAAATCTACAGTTACAAATAAATACAAACCATAGCTGTTTACACCACTCAGTTATAGTTAAACTGGTAATGCACTATAATTTGCATGAAGCGTTTTGCAAAGATACTTTTGTTTTGGCATTGTTTATGAACTAGAGTCAGTATGGACCTCCCATCCAAAACTGAATAATTTGGGGTATAAGCACACCAGTCTATCATTTCTACATCCCCCTGCCCCTAGTTACTGGCAATGGATATAGCTCAAAAAGCTCATGGGTATTGGATTTTTCACTTTTGTAGTAATACCTTTAACAGAGCATTTTAATGCAGTCAAGTCAGAAGTCAAAGAACACTTTGTCAATTTCCTTTTTAATACATCTTTTAGTTTGTTGGGGTCATTTGTCGATAGTAAAGCTGAATTCAGTCAATTTTGCAAGTCATTTTTTTTAAGCTGTTATATATAGCTTTTTGTAAAACATCTAAAACTAAAAAGCTTTTTTAAATGGATGAAGCAGTGTATGGAATAAAACATCACAAAATATAATCAAACAACCACCTGTTAAAAGGAATCTTTCAGTCCGTTATCATTTCAATATACAATACCATCCCTTAAAGCACTCATAAATATATATCCAAATGCATTTTTTAATCTTTATATACTTATATAAGTGTCAAAACGCAATGCGAAGAACTCTAACATGATGTGAAGGAAAAAAAGAATTTAGCCTTAAAAAAAAAAAACAATGTTTACATAAAAAAAAAACAACTGATTTTCTTATCTATGAAAACATCTGAGGAAGAGTCACTTCCTCAGAATGAACAAGTTACAACTGGCCCACTCATTAATAAACCCCACTACACATTACACACTACCCACCTGATCAAAGTTAGACATTTTTGCATGTTCATTCATTAAGATGGCCCCTTCCTGGAATGACCTGCTTCTTTTATAACGTTGGCCAGCTGTAGCATGTGAAGAAAAACCTGTGCAAAAGTGCATTCTGCCTCATTCGCTCTCTTTGCGGTGCGTTTATAGTACAGTACAGCTAGCTCAGTGTATAACAATTCAACGTGCAGACATTTTAACACCTCAACCATGGGCCAACTAGCCCATCAATAAACAATTGTAAAACCAGCTCCAAAAGTATATTCTATAGTTAGTATAAAGTGGCTAGACAGTCTTATGGACTTCTTGCCTGTGGCATGAAAAACATGCATTCCCTTTCTCAAGAGCCTCATCTATACTTTCACCTCCACATCCACTAATCAAACAGATTGTACCAGTACCACAGAGCAGTCGGCTTGGTTGTGCGTGTGGGATTTATGGAGCCTGGAGACATCTGCTTGCATGCTTATTGCTCTAAAGACACTCAGAAAGAGACAGAGAGAGAGAGAGAGAGAGAGAGAGAGAGAGAGAGAAAGAGAAAGAAAGAGAGAGAGATAGAGAGAAAGAGAGAGGGGGGAGGGGGACTGAGTCTGCTGGAGAAAGACAAAGAGGTAGAAAGTCCAAGAAGCGAGAGAGGAGCAGAAAGACAAAGAGGAGAGTAAGAGAAAAGGTGGGAGAGCAACTGCAAGTTATCGTGCCAGCAGCTTGATGAGGTTAGCACACATCTCGAAGAACTCGATGGTGTGACTGCCGGGTCGCGGGTATGTCTCTCCCACTGCTGAGTCAACTGAGGAGGTCAGCGATGAAGCTAGAGAGCCCTCACCCTGTTTAGCAACAGCCACTGGGGGTGTGGAGGGGGCAGAGCCTTCACCCTTTATCCCCTCCTCAGATCCGTTCCTCTCACTCTTATCGTTCTTTATGGTAGTCCGGTAGTTACCAACCGATCCAGAGCGGTGTGGCGTCGCAGTACCAGACTTCGTCTCCACAATATCATCTAAAGTAAAAGAGAGTAGCGTTTACAACGAAAGGGTAAAAATTTATACACCCAACATGATCAGTGTTGTTAAGAACTGTTATCAAAATAAACATTGTTATATTTGCTATAATTAGGAGAAAAAATAGTCTCCCATAAAACACAATTGCTCCGTTAAGGTCAAATGGTAAAAATGTGTAAAACATTGTATTACCAACAACAACCACCGTCAAAAACTTGCAAACACCTGATAATCAAACACTGACAACTACCTGCAAATGTTTTTCTTGAAGCATTATAAGGAAACAATATATAACAGCTTAATTCAATACTAATACTAAACTGATTACTTTTTCTACAGTTGCTTGCATTACCATCTATGCTCCTGAAGTCCAGTAGATAGGTCCTGCTGTCCACTTGGTAAAGCTGCAGGCTCATCTTTGTTTGCAGGCCTGTAACTGGGTTCTTCCTCCGCACACGTAGATAATAGGGATTAACAACCTGGAAGCACACAAAAATAATGCTGTTTCTCATGTAAATATTTAAAAATTCCACTTTATCCTGAGGACTGCAAACATTTTAATGTACTAAAGTTAAAAATGACCAGAATTCATCATTGGCTTATGCTGGATCAGACTACAAGCTATTTTGTCTTTCACAATGTTTAAGTCAGATTACATCAGGCACTAATAGAACCAGTTCAAACCAATCTGGCCATTTTCCTCTGACTTCTTTTATCAGTATGGTGCTTCTAAGCACAGAACTATCGCTCTTACTGCTATTTTTGCTTTCATTCTTAACACTAGGGACTATTACGTGTGGAAAGTCAAAGTAACTTCATTTAAATCAGCTTATCTGGCACCAAAACCATGCCAGGGTTACAATCACAGATCACATTTCTTCCCATTCTGAACATTACTGAGCCTCTTAATCTGTATCTTCATGACTTAAAGGATTGTGTTGCTGCCACCTGATTGGCTGATTGGATAACTGCTTAAATGAGCAGATGTACATGTATTCATATTAAGGCGGACAGTGATAAGTTTGACGAAATTAATGCTGGTCTCAATTAATGCTGTCTTAGCTAGTCTGCCGGAGTCTCTGCTTGCTCTCTGCACTCCTTGTATTTAATGACCATTACATAAAGAC
>JAOVVF010000030.1:8819043-8833709 GCA_028565595.1 Duopalatinus emarginatus | reverse complement strand
AAAGCTGCTTTGAGACAATGTTCATTGTTAAAGGCGCTATACAAATAAAATTGAATTGAATTGAATTGAATTGAAGTTAAAGTTATGTGGAGGTAGTGAGACAGAACTTGAGTAAAAAAGCATTAGAGTTCAGTTTGGCTTGGTTTTTTTTGGCCAAGATTCATCAGGCAGGTTAAATTAAACAACAGTTAATACTATGGCGTCAAATCAATGTCAAAACTAGGGGCGCAAAAACACAAGGTGAAAAATATAAACCTGCAAGTTTTAACAGTTTGCGCGTGTAAATATTCCTCCCGCGAGCCTTAAAGTGAAACTCGTAAGCACAGAAAGAAGTTCTGCGTGCATATTTATAATTACATCACGCTTAAAATGCCTTTTTTTGCATTCTCGAATGTTTTTTTCTTCTCAATTCTGCAGTTGTCCTCGCACGCTATGTAAATTACCCTTGACTGCTTTTTGCACTCGAGTGATTTTTTTGCGCTCGAGTACTGGATGGTGTTGGTTTTGACAGTTTGGGGGCGGGCTCATGGCCATTTCTGTCAGCGAATGCTATTGGCTGATGGCTCCTGGCGTTGTCGCTGACCGCACAGCATTAACAGCCCTTCTCCAGAAGACAAACATGCTGGACGACACTTAAGTAGGTTACTTACTCGCAGCTCCCGATTCGTTTGGCTCCTTATTCCTAGATCCAGACGTACACGTTAGCTCCTTAGTTAGCTTCTTATTCGCAGACTGAAGTTATCTCCGTATTCCCAGATCCAGTGAGCCGTGGTGATAAATACGCACGCAGGACTTCTTTCTGTGCTCACGAGTTTCACTTTTACGCTCGCGGGAGAAATATTTACGCGCACAAACTGGTAAAACTTGCAGTTTTATAATTTTCACCTTGTGTTTTTGCGCCCCCTAGTTTTGACATTAATCTGACGCCATATAATACGATCATCCTGGTAAGAGTGCTCCAACGTTGTTAAGAGATGAACTGAAAACTAATGTGAACATCTGGATTTTAAATCTGACCTGCTTATTTATCACAGAAACTGTTCCACTAAATCAGAGTTTCCATAATCGTCCATGAGCATAATTTTAGGTCCAGGGCCCTAACAGTTAAAGTTTTAGATACAGAAAAAAGGAAAAACCCCAAACCAGTTTTAGAAAACATTACAAGTGGACGATAAGTTTGAATAAATACATTTTGTAATATAAGGCTAAAAACATTTAAAAACAGATTTTGTTGATCACTAGAGATAAATAATATAGAAAAAGTTTGATATAACCTTTTTACCTCCCTATTACTGTTATAACATACCCATAACACCTACTTCAACCTTACCTTCCACTCATAGTCAAGCTGCTTCATGGCCCGGCACACTTCACTCATAATATCATTAGGCCTGCTTTGGCTGCGGATGCCTAAGTGCCACTTAGCACGACGAACACCCAGGTGCTTGGACTTCTGGGGGTTAAGTTCATCCAGAGTATGACGGGGTCGTGGTGGTTGAGCTTCAGCCACCAGGAATGGCACTCTCTCTGGATGAGGCTTGGCAAAGTGGTGAGCAGGCAGATCATCAAGGAAGGAATCAGGAGGACTTGTGGCCAGGTAGAAGTCTTTGGCTTCACTCATAATGCGCCGGTTATCAATGATTAGATGGTAGGCAACTGCAAGGGGGTCCTGGTTTTTCCGACTACAAAGAAAACAAGAGTACAAATTGAGAAAGGGATAGACAGGGAAAGCAAGATAAGACAGCAAGATAAATTAAGATAGACAGCAAGATAAGTTAAGTCTCTTAAGCTGCCCATGTAAATTTCACTTATATAATATTCACCCAATGTTCACTTTATTAGGAACACCTGTACACTTTCTCATGCAGGCAATTATATGATCAGCCAATCCTGCAGCAACATTGCAGTAGCATAAATTCATTCATTCAATTTATTGCAGAAATCTGATCTCTGTGACTCTTGGTGCCTGGGCCGGTCTGGTCTGGGCTGAATATTTCTGCAATGGCTGATCTCCTAGTTTTTTTTTCCATACGCACACCGGTCTCTAGAGCTTATTCATAATGGTGTAATAAATCATCCTGTGAACTTTAGCTCTTAGAATAGAAATGGCTTGTTGATTATAAAGGTCAGAGTAAATTTGCCAGACTGGTTCAAGCAAACAGGAAAACTAGAGTTGTGCAGATCATCACTTTGCACAAGTGTGGTGAGCAGAAATACTTCTTATAATGCACCCCAATGTTAAACACTGAGGCAGATGGGCTGGTTTCATAAACATGAAACAAGAGGTTCTTCAGGGGCCTTTCCAGTCACCAGGTCTAAATCCAATGGAAAAACTTTCTGATTAAGTATGGCAGCAGATTCATGCATGCAAAAGCATGGATCTCAACAAAATCTCAACAAAATGTTTCCAACACCTAGCGGTATCCAACATCACACCCTGAAGAACTGAGGCTGATGGGACTAAATAAGGCTCTATTCAGTAACAGTATAGTGTTCCTACTAAAGTGCTTGGTAAGTAAACATCTCTGTACACACCTGTACAGGCAGCTGAGCACCTCCTCCTCTGTGCACTCAAACTTCTCACACACCTCCTTCAGTGCTTCCTCATCAATCATGGTGCTACTGTAAGCAGCATCTTCTGGAAACAGATACTTCGGTAGGTCCTGTTTAAACCACTCGTCCTCCCTACAAACACGAAAAGAGAAAGACAAACTAGAGTCTACTTTAGCTTAGGAATGCTGCTAAAACTGTGTCAAAGTGTTTATTTAATTAGTAAGAATGGAGTGATTCACATTCACTTTAGGCCACATGTAAAGCTTCATGTAAGGGTCAGTTTATTAGGCATCTCTGCTAAACACTAAGATTTTTGTACGAAAAAAAATAATCACATGCAAATTTTTTTTACTTTGTTTTACTGTAAAAATGTTTGGAAATATAAAAAACGACTGCCTGCAATTTTTGCACAGTACTGTGCAATATGACGATGTATATCATGTGACAATAGAAAAACGTCTATCGATTAGTACTACGCTCTATCATCTGTTTCGTTGTGTTGCAAAATACACACTTCACTGCAGTCGTTTTGTAGTTTAGACGACATGTTAAGGTGGCGCACACAAACATGTAGGAGACATACGCGGTGCAGACTGGACTAATTCTGAACAGGAGAGGGACCCAGACCAGCTAGAACAAAACGAGGAGCTCGTACCTAAAGGGTCCGTGTATCTTTTGGACATTTAATTTTCATTTTTATAAACAGAAATTTAAAAATGAAAAACAAACTGTTCCAAATACAAGAAACAAAAATAAGTAATTTTTCATTTTCCTTGCCAGAAATAACAAATACACAATGTAAAAGCGTATAATGTAATGTTATAATGTAATAATGTATGTTGTATAATTCAACAAAAAAGATTTTTTTGTGCACCTGTGAATATACATACAAGGGTCTGTGTATGAAAAAAAAAAATCTCTTACCGGATCTCTTTAATGGTGGCTCTCTTCATGGGGTCCACCTGCAGCATATGTTTGAGAAGGCTGATGACTGAAGGGTTCAAGTACTGTGGGGTAAAGAAGATGCCATCACAGATCTTCTTGAAGAGCGTTGGCACATGGTCATCATCAAAGGGAAGCGTCCCGCACAGTAGTGCATATAGGATCACTCCACTGCTCCAGATATCCACCTCAGGTCCTGCATACAGCCTGGGCACAAGCACATGTATACAGACACATTAGCCAGGATGAAAACAAAAGAGGGAAACAGACTGAAAAAGTAGAAAAAGTGAAGACACATCAACAAGAACAATAAATTAAGAAACAGATCCTAAAGAGAAGATGCATTTTAAATGACATCTGTGAATCACAGTGAAAAACCATAAAGCAACTGAAAGTGACAGATCTTCACCACCTTCAAAAAAAAAAAACCTTCACTGCAGGTGGCATTTATATTCATCCTTCACATTGTTTTCAGTTTGTTTTTATGAAAACAGCCTCCTTGTATGTGCAGGATTCTTCAAATTTGCTTCAGAATTAAACCTTCTTACAACTATGTTAAAATTTCTTACAACCATATAGGCAATGATCTCGGGTGGGGTCTGTGAAGCTCAGTCAATTATGTGGTTGACAAGATAAAAAAAGACAATGTAAACAAGTAGAACATTTATTTAAAACAATACTTTTAGGTTCCTGTACTGTATCTAATCTTTTTGCATCATTTTATATTTATACAAAAATTAAGAAGGTGCATAAAATTCTGTAACTTAAATGACCAGTATAAGATTAGCTTAGCTGCCTGGCTTTTTCTTAAATAAATAAAAAAAAAAAAAAACTATCAATGAAATCAAATATTAATTAATACAAAAGTAAACCTAGACTTCAGTCTACCACAGTACATTAACCTTTAACTGAAAATAAAACACAGAAGTGACAGTGTATTACTGTATTTATATTTTGTATAATTTTCTCACAGTGGACACATAATGCAATATGCAGTACGCTCGGGAGTAGGAAAAAACGCATTTTAAAATCGATTTAGAATCGCCAGGACTAACAATCACGATTGAATTTTTCAGCACCCCTAGTGTGTACGTGTATGCATGTTTGTATGTATGTGTGTGCGTGCATTTTCATGTGTGTGTGTGTGTGTGTGTGTGTGTGGACATGTTTCTGTGTGGCTCTGTGTATGAGGGTCAAACGGACCTGAAGGCAGTATGAAGGACGTAAATGTGTGGGTATAGTAACATGTGTGCTACTATTTATTATTTTTTGTTTGTAAATGTTTATCACAGAAAATGATCAAAGGCCAGTGAGTTTTAGGTAGGAAAAAAATACTTTTGCCATTTTTTTCTTGTAAAATTTAGAAGCAGGTCAACTTGACCTAAATACCATACAAGGGTTAAACAGTTTAAATAAAACTGATTCCCTGGGATTCTTGGAATTCAGAAACAAAATAAGACAAAGACAGAAGGGGAAGGAACCACTACACCCTCCTTTCTGGTCCCATTATATATAAACTTTGTACATGTCAAAAATAATTTGCATGCACTGGGATATTATATAATCTCATATTACTTAGCTTCCAAAAACTTGACAAAGAGGTATTTTAGAAATAAAACATAAACCAATAAATGAATGAATAAATAAAGACAAGGGCTGCATTTAGACTGTCCGCTTATCATTTCACTCACTCGCTATATACTGCCTGCTACATTCAACACACACTAGAGGAGAAGAGTAGGTTTATTACATTTCAGACACTATAGGGATGTAACACTGCTACATAATTTTGTGCCACATAATTTTATCGGTCACACAAACAAACACCAGAGGATCTACACGTGTGCGTGCCCATTGCTTTTTGGATAAGTTCACATTGTAACCAACATCTCTTCTCCACGGTGAAATACTTCACACACACAGATCTATGCACATGTACCTTAATTTACAATACATCTTGAAGTGTTAACATGGACACAAGTAGATGAGTGTAGCAGCTATAAATATAACTAATTATAATAATTATAATAATCATTAGTATATTAATTGTGAATTAACCACAGCCATGCAAACCAATCAAATAGATTTAAAAAAAATGTTCACGAAACAGGCCACAAATTGAACCATCAAAGATTTTATGTACAAATAGTATTTTACATTTACATTGGGTGGGTGGTAACATTTCGAACACAGCAAGAGTTTCCAGGGTTTTCCTTTAATTGTTTAAAAGAAACAAAGCGTGCAAATGGTTAGTATGAAACCGGGACAGAAGAAAAAGAATGAAAAGAAAAGGGAACACTTTACCTCCCTGAAATGACTTCAGGAGCTGCGTAATTAGGGGAACCACAACTAGTCCGCAGGAACTCACCATCCGACATCATGTTTGACAATCCTACACAAATGCGACATATTCATTAAACATTTGATCAATTGTTAATAATGAAAGACAAACAGTACCAGCTAAACATAATCCAATCTAAATATTCAACATTTATGTTTTTTCATTTGTGTTTTGTTACTAACCAAAGTCAGCGATTTTAGCATTCATATGAGCATCCAGGAGGACGTTCTCTGGCTTAAGGTCTCGGTGTACCACCATGTGTCTGTGGCAGTAGTCCACTGCTGAAATGATCTGCTGGAACAGCCGTCGGCTCTCCTTCTCATCAAGCTGGTGAAAACAGAACATTTACAAGCAGTTATACAAAGCCATCAATAAATTATTACATAATCTCAACTGCTGTGGTACGCTTTAACTGTGGCACATGCTGCAGAGAGTCAATATCCCAAAGAACACCTGATACTGTAGTTATATCTGAATTTGGGGATTTGGCCCAACCTGAATTAAAGCTTGGTTAGAAAAACTAAGAGCACAAACTCTGGCAAAATGTAAAAAAAAAAAATTAAAACATACATTATTTAGAAGAAGTTTGAATTACTTCCATACTAAATATTGATAATTATCTTGTTATTTTCAACAGATTTTTATTGTGTAATTAAATTCCCAGTTCAATTTCCACACTGTCAAAATACAACTAAAGTACCCCTGAGCCAGGCACCAACCCCCAACTGCTGTTTTTTTTACCCCTAGTGTGTGTGTTTTACTGCACGGATGGGTTAAATGTGGAGGTCAAATTTCTCTGAGTGCAAGCACAGTGGTCAATGAGCCTCTTCACTTCAAATAATTAATTAATGAATGACTGTTGAGGCGTAGGCTCAGGTCCACAAGTGCTCTAAAGTTGTGCTGTGGTATCTGCCCTGCCCTGTTAGAAATGTGGAAGGGAAAGAGAGCTCAGACTGCAAACTGTCATACTCTGTCATGCCAGCACAAGCAGGTGAAAAACGAGCTATTTAACTTATAATTTTTACGTATATTGTATACATCACGTAGTTTGTTCATGGAAATGGGGTAAAAGATCAAGTGAATGACGTAACTACACCACTGAGAGCCGTGATGGTAAGGTGGATTATATTGCTTCCAGCACATAATCTACAAGAACTGACTATTTACTTGCTTCCCTATATTATCCCAAATTAACTCAAATTCCTCTTTATGTATGTGTTTGACAATTTCCTATTAGCTGGTGCTTAGCCTTTAACAAACAGATGGATACTCAGTGGTCCATTAGTCTCGCCGCAGAATCATTAAGAAACAATTAAAATATTAACCCAGAAGTATCCTCATAACCACACATTAAAATCTAGTGGTAATGTGATGCAATAAATAAACTGAAGTGAAGTTTCCCCCTCCCCTCATGTGAAGTAAGCAACCATTAAAAAGGCGTCTGCAAGCGCTTCAGAATTTATTATGAGCAAAATGAGATTGCATGCCCACCTTCCTGGTTTTTATTGCACTACAGGAACAAAGTCCACAACAGATCAAAGTTCACTTAGATAACGATAACTGATGTTGGTGTCCCCCCTCAGTCATTCAGCCAATTCCACTAATATATGTTTGGTCTGACCACTGTTTTAGCTCAAAATGCAAAAAAAAAAAAAATTGTCAAGTTCAAGTAATTAAACCACAGATGGTGGCACAAGCATAACAGCAGCATGCTTTGTGTCTCATACGTTTGAGTATAGGCCTTCCGGCATATCACTAACCACTGTAAGATCAGCCTGTGCACCACAGTGAAACAAACTATCAGTCATAACCACTATATGAAAAAAATCCAGCATATTCAGAGAGGCTGCCTTGACTCTCTGGCTTTTCAACAACATGAAGGATAAATGTCCCGAGGCCTGTATTCTAGGTCATTTTAACAGCTGCAGAATTGACAGTGTTCTGCCATCCTTTCAACAACATGTGGGCATTCTGACAAGAAGAGGAAGCATTCTGACTTATGTTTTTATTCCCTTTGTCATAGCATCACTGAACTAAATGCATCTGTATGGTGTTTTTAACCCTACATGGCTAGTAGTCTGTCAACAGTGGACACATCTACATAATGCATGCATTGCTAAAAAATATTGCTATACTTAAGTAAGAAAACATCCTACCTTTCCATTTTTGCAAATGTAGTCGAAGAGCTCTCCCCCTGACACATATTCCATAACCATAAATATGTCAGTCGGTGTGCAAATCACTTGGTACCTGCAAACAAGCAAAGAAAAAAAAAAAGATATGAGCCTCCAAAATCATCCCAGAATCGATATTAGACGCAACACACGTTAAACATGCATATGTATTATAATATACTAGATGCAGACAATATTTTGGTAGATAACAGTGGACAAAGGCCTGTGTGATGGAACTAGTAATGGCAGGATAAGACAAAAGGTATGCTAGCATGGAATCCGGGAGGAGAAATAGTAAAATTTTTTCCTCCTAATGACTCAGACAACAGCGTGTTTCCTTCCCAGAGTCTATGTACGATGCTCTACTTTTGGATGCATAACTAACCACAAGGTATGGCATGAAAGGAAACATTATGCTTACATACACATATAAACATAGCAGTAAAAGTAAGGAAATTTGTGTTTGTTTTTTTTCTTCTTCGTTGTAACGATGCTTTCTGGCAATACTGTTGGAATGCTGTTAATTTCCCTTTAAAATGTTGCCACGTTAGTAAGGAACATGCATTTGTGGGATGAGCAGCAGAGCTCAGTATGTGGGTTGCAACCATGAAGAATTTGCCAAATCTTCTCTGCCATTGCCAAACAGCTTCAACTGCCATTGACTCGTTTGGTGTTTGGTGGACTGGATGATTGAGGTCTAAAGAAACAAGACATACTGGCAATTTAACTATTTATTCATTTAACAAAAAGGAGCCTCAGGAGCGTGTGGAAGAACCACACACAGCCACGACAGCCTGGCACCTCCTCCTCATGCTGGTCACCAGCCTGGTCACACACTGCTGTGGGATGGCATCCCATTCTTCAACCACCATTTGTCACAAGTCAGCCAATATGGTTGTATTGGCACAAAAAGCACACCTAAGCTGATCCCACAAGTGTTCAATGGGGTTGAGGTTAGGACTGCTGGTAGGCCATACCATCCTCTCACCTCCCAAAATTCTGGATGTAGTTTCTGATAAACCGCAATCTATGGGGGCGAGCAGTGTCATCTTGGAAAACAGAGTTTGGTCCCAGACTGTGGAGATATGGATTGCCATTTTTTCATGGGCACAATACTCAGCTCTACTGCTCAGCCCACAAATGCAAGTTCCTTACAAATGTGGCACCATTATTAGACTTACCATGGTATAAGATTTTTGCCAAGAAGCATTGTTATAACAAAGAAATAATCTACCAAACACAAATTTCCTTACTTTTTGTATATGTATATATATTCTTTACTGAACAATGTAGAACATACATCCAAAGCAAATGTCAATTTAACAGGAAAAGAGGGCACAAGAGTTACAAAAGAATAATATATCATTTTATAAGCGGTACAGTGTTCAAGAGTAATGGATAATTGGTTTTTGGAATGAACTGAGTGTATATACATTTCATTTAAAAACAAAATATAGTTCTTTTTGAAGATTTACCTTTGTATATATGGAATTGTGCTAAATATAATAGTACATTAGTAATAAAGGCTTTGTTTTCTCTAGTAGGTAAACCAAAAAAAGATTATTTTCTAAGTAAGGCTGAAGTCACAAATTACTTTTCTACCGAGAGAATTTACAAAGTCATTGCAGACAACAAAAGAGATGATCAATAGTTTCATTACATCAGTGACAGAAAGAGCAGTCTGACATTACAGCAGGGTTAAATTTAGCCAGTTCATAATTAACTGGATAACAAATTTATTGGAAAGCAGACATTGTTTCTAAGCATCCAAAATTCTTTCCAATTTATGTTGTCAAATTTGCTATTTCCCAACCTAATACAGGTAGGAACAGCTATTTGAGTTCTATGAAGGATACATCTTATTTTGCTATTTGTAAAAAATTTTGCTTATAAAAAGACATTGGTCAATGAATAAATTGGAAGAGTTTAAGGAAGACTGAGAGCAAGATGTGCCATGGGCTTGACTGAAGTAATAGCTGTACTATGGAGTCTCAGGGCTCTGTGCCCGAGTAACTGACTCTGATGTTTCTGCCAAATTTCTTAAGTTTTTGCCTGTGGAATCCACTTCGACAAATAATACAAATAATAATAATAATAAGACAAAACTACAAGTTGTTTTTTTCCCCTGTTCTGTACTAAAGCACCTAATTTGAGAACTAACTCAACATGTGTTATTATACATTATACCCCATTTTTGTTTTGCACAACACACTAAACCATTTCCCCACTACCTAATGGATTTATTATTTGACTGTCCTGCACATAAATTTTGGAACGCTTATTTGCTACTTTGGTCACAGGGGATCTGACTGCGGAAACACACAACAATGAAAACAACTCCTTTATGCTGAGCCTCTGTATCAAAAACAAGCTCTAACACAGCCCATTTCTCATAAACCTAACCCTGAAAGATCATCAAGTGTGTCTGACTGCAACGAAGAATCTGTGGAAGAAGAAACTAAGACTAAGTGAGTCAGATGGTGTTAGGATAGTGAGATGGTGTGAAAGAAGAGTGAAAGGGAGGGAAACGATGTGAGAGGGTGTGATCTTCTGAACCTTGTTTACAGGATCACACTCTAGCATCAAGGCTAGTTTTATTAAACCTTGTCAATTACTAAACATAACCTTTACTGAAAACCCCTGAAATGTATTGTTTTCCGTCAATTTGTACAAAGCCATTTAAGTTCTTATCTATTTTCATGTCAATATAATACAAGACAAAGACACGACACATGAAATCAATTCAGATAAAGACTACCCTATGTAAACTTTACTGAGTATTGAACAGAACTGCCACTACTACTTACAACTTTATTATGTGTGGGTGCCTGAAAAGCTTGAGGTTCTGGATCTCACGGCGAATCTTGCCCACTACATCCAGACTGCGGATCTTCTGCCTGTTCAGGATCTTCACAGCCACCTGGTGCTTGGTCAGTTCATGTTGGCCCACTACAAGGAAACACACAGATTGCTCACATATTTCACGTAAAGACAAATAATGAAAATAGAACAATGTAAGAAATGGTGTGGGTGCGAATCTCTGGCGATTCGATTTGATTTCGATTTTTGGGGTCACGATTCAATTAAAAATCAATTTAATAGCTTATAAATTTTGCTTAAAATTATGTGGTTGACAAGATGAAAAGTCAATGTAAACAAATAGAACATTTATTTAAAACAATACATTTACATTTACAATTTATTAAAACAATACAATACACTTACTGTATGAAATCTTTTTGCACCATTTTAGATTTATACCCGAATTAGGATAAGCTTAACTGTCTGGCTTTTTCTTAAATAAAAAAATCTATTAGGGAACAAATAATTAAAATTATATTAAAAGTAAACATAGACTTCAGTCTACCACAGTGCATTAACCTTTAACTGAAAATAAAATACAGCCTTTTAAGTCATAGTGCATTACTGTGTTTATATTTTGTATAATTTTGTCTGATGCTAGCGGACTCCATTTACACAAAGGGAGCTGGCTAACTAGCTTGCTGTACGGTGGCCGAGTGGACACGTAACGGGATATGTAACAAACACATTTTAAAATTTATTTTTGGGCATTTGAATCGATTCATAATTGCCAGGACTAGGAATCAAGATGCTTAAAGGAATCAGTTTTTTCCAACACCCCTGTGGGACAAACGTATTTATAATCATGCAAACCATGAGGTGAAAACCGTTCTGCTTTCTTTAACAAGTAAACAAGGAGGCGATTCCAGCCCATTATTCTGAAGTCATTTATAGAGCAGACACTGACATCTGACATCAAGCGCATTAGTCAGATCAGACACTGATGTCAGGTGAGGAGGTCTCGGATTCACTCAGTTTCAGCATTTCAGTTCACCAAGGTTTCAGTGGTTCTGAGCTCAGGATTCTGTATCCGTATCTTTGTGCACAAGGGCACCGTCATGCTGGAACAGGTTTGGGCCTCTTAGTTCCAGGGAAGGAAAATTATAACGCATGTTATTAAAGATAACATTAGTGATTTAGCTGAAGGAAAATAATGACTTACTCAACTAGAAAACTTATGGAGCATTTTTAAAATGTTGCTAAATAAAGAGCACCATCAACAACAACAATCTCTCTCAATGTTGATAATAAACTGTTGATAAAACAGATGATTACTAACACCAAAAGAACAACCATCAAAAGCCTACATTTCTCCTAAGCCTAAGGATCTCTTCTGGACTCTCAACACCATCTGCCTAGCCAAGAATGCCAAGCAAGCAAGAGAGCCCACCCCCCCCCTTTCACAACCCACTATAGAGAAACAATAGGAACTGGGCTGACCGTCTGTCACCATGTGGTATTGGATCTACACAGACTTTGACCAAGGTGATTTATGAGAACAGTCAAAAAGATCATAGTTTCTCAACCCACCATTGACACCTTACATAAAAACTGTTCAACTGGCAAAGCCACCAGTATTGTGGACAATCCCCCTACCTGGTAGAAGGCACATACATGCACATACAGAGCATACATGCCACCACCAGCAAACTCTGCAAGAGTTTCTAAACCAGTATGACTCAATACCACTGCCTTTGTGCACTTTATAAAGCTACAGACACCTAAGGGAACACTAATTGTATTTCTTCTACAGGCCACGTTTATTTATTGTCCTGCGCTTATCTCACACTGTTGTGTATTTGCACTTTATGGAGTACTGTTATGTGTTGCACCATGGTCCTGCAAAACACTCCAATGTTTACTATATACAGAAAGAACAATAAAAACCCACTTGACTTGACATCCAAGCATTCAGACTGCCATTCCTTACATTAAGAGTCTTTCACCAAAAAGTTTAGTGTTTTCGTTGTGCTTCAGGCTCTAAAATAATCCTTAACGTTCAACAGGCGGACAGGAAGCGTCGTTTCTTCACAGTTAGGCATGTGGCAATAACCAGTTAGACAATATACAGTCATTTTCAGCACAACCCACACTATTGTCATGGTGCTTAAATACACAGTCACTACCACTGCATTATTTGGTACAAGAGGCCGCCTAAAGGGAAGTCCATTGTTTACTGCTCTTGAGGTAAACTGTGCTCCAATAGGAAGGCAGGATAATAACAGTACTGTACTTCTGCAATTGTTAAATCATCTTGACATACATGCGAGACGAACATCCACAAATCGAAGTTTGAGAAACACCTGACAAAACTTGTTTCTCTGATAGTTTACTGAGACATCCATGTGATATCAAGTTTAGTAGATACTACACCTTTATAATGCTATTGATTTTAAATAAAAAACAAAACTTTAAATTCGTTTTATGTATGTTAGATGTAACGTGGTGACAAATACAGGTGGGAATCAAAACTTGCAACCAAATATAAGCAGGTAAAAGATTTATCAGCATAATAGAGCAAGAATGAGAGGTTATTCCTGCACAGACCTTTGTTTGGGTAAAGAAAAAACATCTTTTATATGTAATGACATGCCAATAAATACATGATCCAATTTATAGTCACAGACATGCAACAGGATTTAAAGGTCTTGGTCTTGTCGATTGAAACACACATGCATCATTCATATCTACATATATATGAAATAAAGATTCTGAGGATGTATACTGACAGAGGTTGGGCAGAGGTTGCAATTGCTAACAGCATTAGAAAAAACAGTCACAAAACAAACAAAAAAAATAAATAAATAAACACAAATCCTGAAATCAGTAAGTAAATGAAAAACAAATGTTAACGTTAAACTTCAAAATTCAGCCCAAACAATGATTTGCTCCAAGTAAAATATTTTGCCCTGAAGCTGTGGGCTGGTACGGGGTAGAATTTTCCAAAACAATTCATTGAAGTACTTTATCCAGTGAAAACACTCAACACTGACTCACAACACAGACCTCGAGTAGGAACTGTAGTGTGAAATACTTATATCAAGTATTAATCTGTGACCAGTGCCTCCTTGTCTGTTCAGGAATAATCATGATCATATATTTATCATACATGTGTTTAGTTTAACAAAAAAAAGTGAATCTGTCTGTGAAGTGTTGAGTCTGTTAAGCTTTGAGTTCAGGCTTGATGTGGAATTAAAGTGTGCCTTTATTTAGTGTGTAAATCTGCTCCTAATTCAATGATGTCCGGTGCAGATCTTTATCAGTTTAATCAGAGCTCACTGCTTCCAGTACGCAAATGCACAAAACATCCAAAAAAAAAAACAAAACATCAATTGTGAAATCTTATTCTCATTGGTTGCAGGACAGTTCTTATATTCAGTACTAGTACTTAAACATAATACCACACTGACTGACCTGGCACCCTGAACGTGTATACTGTTCATCATAGACTGCCGTCTGCATATTCTACACATTTTACACATTAAACATTCATAATCTACATTACAGCATGTACTGTAGATTTTACTGATTTGATTTGATCTTATCTGATCCTGCACACTGTGTTAATATTCAGGATATTGTACTGCTGCTCCTATTTACGGGGCAGTCGTGGCCTAGTGGTTAGGGAATCACTCTTGTGACCGGAAGGTCCCGGGTTCGATCCCCGCCCAGGGCAAGACACGACTGAGGTGCCCTTGAGCAAGGCACCTAAATCCACCAACTGCTCCCCGGGCGCCGTGGTTTGGGGCTGCCCCCTGCTCCGGGCAAGTGTGTTCACTGCCCCCTAGTGTTCA
>JAOVVF010000030.1:8767012-8777408 GCA_028565595.1 Duopalatinus emarginatus | reverse complement strand
CTTTGCAAAGATCCTCGATTCTTGGTGTAATGTCTGATAAACACAGTCTCAAATCATCCTCGATTTGTGCACGATTGTGGTATTTCTTGTGCGGGCGCTTTTATAATAGGCTAGCCTAGCAGTTACGTGACATCATGTCACAGGCTCAAAATACTGTATTGGTAAATTTAAAATGAAACTGTGGGTTTGATTTATTGTAATAACCTTGATGTGAAGGACGTACAGACAACAGGTTGGTAGTCAGGACTTTTTACTGATCATTGAACAGCTCACCGAACATGTCATTAACACTCTTCTTCACTCCATGCGGCCTTAACCTCTCTACAACAGGTCATATCACAATATGACATTGACATTCTCAACCTGTTAATTGACTGGTTTAGTGGGTGTGTTTAAGTATAGAAGCCATCCAAGGACTGAAGTTGTGCACCGCTGCTGTACTGTGAGTTCAGGACAGTTTTAGGGTTTTTCTTGCTCTCTCCCACCTACAGGACAGTTCAGTGTTTTATTTTAGTGGTACAATTTTGATTGCAACCAAGACTTGACGACATTTTTTGCACCCTCATCACAAAACAGCACCTGCTATAAAAGCCACTGAAACATCTCTGACCTGTCAAAACAACGACGCCACAAAACCACTAAAGGTGTTCTGTGGTATTTGGCACCAAGACATTAGCAACAGATCTTTATGTGGATCTTCTGAAGGCCGGCCTTTATTGCCTTGTGTGCCCATGATCCTGATCCTGAAATGAAATGAAAGTGAACTATTTGGCCTTACTGTGTTTTTCACACAGACCTCCGCATTTAACCCATCCGTGCAGTGAAACACACACACCAGTGAACACTAGGGGTCAGTGAACACACTTGCCCGGAGCGGGGGGCAGCCCCAAACCACGGCGCCCGGGGAGCAGTTAGGAGAGTTAGGTGCCTTGCTCAAGGGCACCTCAGTCGTGTCTTGCCCTGAGTGGGGATCAAACCCGCGACCTTCCGGTCACGAGACTGGTTCCCTAACCACTAGGCCACGGCTGTATGATGTATCATAAAGTGGTCACGCAGAGTGCTGTGTTACACAATCTACACCCAGTAATCAACATGATCCATTATAAACAGAAAACGCTAAAGCCATAATCTTGCCATGCTCTACCATGCAGTATTATATCTTTATTTTGTGCTTAAAAATAATATATGGACTTAATGATTGCTGACACATCCTTTCTCCAAAGCCACATGCACAAATGGCTAGAAAGCTTGAACATTATTGTAAGAGAGGAAATTTTATGAACAGAAACAGGGTTTGATACATGTTTTTTGTTCCATTCTTGTTTGAATGTTGCTGGTCTATGTCAGTGTACAGTGTAACTAGGGCAACCGGCTGCCTGTGATTAATTCTGGAGTTGAATGAGGTGTTCTAGCATAAACAATCACCCACCAGTCAGGATCTCCTGCACTGAGTTATTAGGATTTTGTGTTAGAAACAAATGTGAAATCTTTTCTCAGGTAGAAGACGAAACACAAGTGTCTAGAGCAACACAAGCTGAGCAGGACCACTACGAAATGCACGTCAGAGCTGCCAACATTGTAAGAAATCTCTCGTGTTTATTCAAACGGTCTATAAAACGTACACTTGAAATACATATAAATATGTGACTTCTGAGTTTTTTGGGTTTTTTTTTTAAGGTGCGAGCTGGTGAGTCTCTGATGAAGTTGGTGTCAGATCTGAAGCAGTTCCTGATTCTGAACGATTTCCCGTCTGTAAATGAGGCCATTAGCCTGCGCAACCAGCAGCTTCGTGCCCTGCAGGAGGAATGCGACAAGAAGCTCATCTCCCTGCGTGATGAAATCGCTGTTGACCTGTACGAGCTCGAGGAAGAGTATTACTCCTCCAGGTACAAATAGATTCTCCAGAGACCCTGCAATCCTGTAGTCGAGTATTTAATATATATATATTTTATATACATATATATATATTTTATACTCTCTTATACGCACATACCCTATAACACGTACCCTTTGTGCCTTAGACCACAAGACGTGTGAGCGTCCAAATAAATGCCTAAGGGCATTCACAAACTGTAGTACTTTTAATATGGAACAAGATAAAAACGGGTTAAAGTAGTCATTTTGTGATAATATTTATTATCATTTTAACAGCAGAATAGTCAAAAGGACTAAAAAAGGAAATCTTAATACCACCAAAGTAAAAAAAAAAAAGAAGTATGTGAACATGAGCTTGGATACAATCAACACATTTTGAAAATTAAAAAAGAGTGTTCTACTCATAAGAAATACACAAGGTAAACATTATGGGACTAATAATGTCTCCACAATTAATAAAAGAACGGTTATGCAACATTGTTTTATGTAAAGCTGTGGAAGTTTCCCTTCTGATATTTCCAGGAAAGTGTTGGCCTGAAAAGATGGTTAAAATCACTAGTAGTCATGTGACACAAAGTGTAAACTTGCATAGACTTGTGCAAAATGAGCTTAATTTGAATACAGGTGGGTGCTTTATTACGTACACAAATGACATAATGTTTAATATATCTTTTAGTCCGGTAGTGATCTTAGGAACATAATCTACAATATTAAAATGTCTGTGATCCTGAAGCTTGTATACAGCATTTTATACAGGACAATTTAAAAAAATAAATAAAACACTGCCTAAAAAAGCAGCTGAACTCACTGATCCGACCCAAGTACCCCAAAACTGGTCAAACTGCACATGGCCTAAAAAGCATGCTTGATTGACTTTAGGTTAATGACTAATCACAGCTTATATTCTTTGTCACTAAAATACCAAATGGACATGCCAAAAGTCATAGGATTGCAATAGGTAAATTGATTATGAAGTAACATTACCTCAGAGGATGGCTTGGAAATGCCCACACCTCTATAAGTTGTGAGTGAGGTTAAACACTGGCCAGCAAGTAGTAAATAAAAGTGACTTTGACAGAAATCACATACACATTAAAGGCAGGAGGCCCCAAATACATATCCTGTAGGTCAATGTGGAGTTTCTTTATAGCTTCCATCATGTACTATGGGAACATAAGACCCACTAGAGTCCCTCAGTTAACAGCATGACACCAGATACAGCATCAGACCAGGGCTAACTTGACCCTAGAGGACTGGTAGCATGCGGTGTGGTCTGATGAGTCCCCCATGAAGCCATGAACCCCAGTTGTCAAAATGGCACTGTGCAGCCTGGTGGTGGTTCCATATTGGTGTTGGGTGTGTTCCTATGAAATGGGTTGGATCCACTTATTGACCTGTACCCACAATGTTTCACTACTTGGTGACCATTTGCTACCTTTCATGGAGTTCCTGTACCCCCACAATGATGAGATGATTCAACAGGATAATGCACCATGCCATCTGGCCCAACTTGTCCAGAACTGGACATACTACAGCATGTTTGATTGTCCAAATTAATGCCTAAAGGCATTCACAAACTTTAGTGCTTTTAATATGGAACAAGATGATAAAAACAAGTTAAACTAGTAATTTTATTATAATATTTATTATCATTTTAATAGCAGGATAATCAAAAGGGCTAAAAAGGACATATTAAGACCACCAAAGTATGTGAACATGAGCACAATAAATGAAATAAACAGTTGTATGTAAAGCAACTACCACTGAGCTGCAGGTAGGCATCCATGAGGCATGGCCCAACATCTGTCCAGATGTCTTTTGTCCACTTGTAGAATCAATGCCGAGTTAAGTTGCTGCACTAGAGGGGGTTTTACACAATAGTAGTTCCTGTCCAATGACTTTTGGCATGTCAGTGTATCTTAGAAAATCAAACATGGCCAGTATTTAGTTTATGTTTCTCATTCTGTAAGGTCGCTCAAACCAAACAACACATTATAATGCTAGAGCATGTAACCTAAGTAAAGCTTATACAAGCTTTATCTAAAATAAAAGACATAATAGACATGCCTTTATGTGTTGTACATGCATAGTAAGCACTCACAAGACCAACATAAACCTGGTGATAAGACAATGGCAGTAAAATTCTCTGAGGTTTTAAAGCACAGCTTTCAACTAAAATTAGTAAATTAATATTATTCATGCCACTAATCAGACTAGAGAGGGTAAATAAAATAAAATATCTATGAAACAAAGTGAAAGTGAAGCGATCGACCACTGAGTGCTGTAAAAGCTCTCACCATTCTGCCCTAAAGCCTCTGACCCAGTAGCTAGTCTCTGGCTTTAGCCTTTAACTAAATTATTTACACAAATGTATGTGATCGCAGAAATTGTTCATATTAACATTTTTACTTTTTATCGGTTATTCTACAGTATTTCACTTGTTTTTGGTCCACTGAAAAACTTTAGCTCTGCATCTGGATCACAATCCACCAGTTAATGACTTAAAGTATACACAAGTACAAGGTCAGGTCTGAGTCAGGATACACAAGTTAAGCTATTATGTTGTATTACTTTGATTTTACAGATTTTTATTTGCGAGTGCTTGTGGGAGATTTGGATTTAACCTGCAGATATATATTTCTTTTCACCTCCATAGTAACAGTTAAAAAATTGTTAGTATCTTACCACTGACATGTAAATACTATAGTATTTACACCGATCAGCCATAACATTAACACCTGAACAGCTTTTTCGAGTCTTCAAGACCTCTAAAGCTGCTCTCTGGTCCTTTTGTGGACCCTCTGTGGAATCAGACCAGATGGTGAACCAGCTATGGGGTCTTGGACACCCAAGGCTCACTCATGCATAGGCTAGCCTGTCTGGTCTGATCCTACAGAATATCCACAGAGTCCATATTATGGCTGATCGGTGTACAGCCTAAGGCTATTCTTTTCCCATATTGGCTTTGTGTATGTGAAATGTTAAAGTTTAGCAAAGCTGGAGGACTTTGAGGTCCTGGTGCCTAATTGTAAATGGTGCATATGCTTTAAGTTTATATAGGTATTATACATAGAATTTGCAGATCAAACCGAGTCCATTTTGTATTTCTTTGGATGCTGAAATTTTGTTACACCAGACATTTGACTTTCATATCCTGTGCTGTTAAATTGGTTTAACCGATATTGTAATGCACTAAAGTAGGTGTAGACTTTGTACTTCTAAAATGAAGAGCACTCTGGGAGTTTAAAAATGTTGAGTAATTCTTGTAATTTTCTGGCCTGTATTTAGATTTCTTTTATTGTATCAGATGAAAAAAAATTATTATTGTCCTTTTTAAAATGTTAAAGAAAAGTGCTTTTGTATAAGTTTTTATCCTGCACTGGTAACATCTATAGTGTTTACCCTGCTCTTATTTTCAAAGCAGAGTTGATTTTTCACCATCAGTTCTTCCTTGAACTGTAAACTAGTAGCTTAAACAGTGTAAAATACAAGCCATGGATAAATAACTTTACTGTTCAAGTGTTGTAATGTTAATATTTTCCCCAGACTGGGCCTAAACTTTACAAATAAATCAGAAAGGAAAGAGAGCAACTTTGATGTCTTTAGTATTTATTGGTCTCTGCCAAATTGGATTTTCTGCCTTGGCTTCAGTCTTTGCTACTCTAAGCTTTTCCTTCTTTCAGCTACAATGTAAATATATATAAATAATTTTAAATAACTTTAAGATTAGAAACGTTATTGGATTAGGTTACAGTTTGCAGCTGTAATAACATAAATATTAAATGTCTTTATTACCACAGCAGGGCATAAACTCGTGTGTGTGTGTGTGCGTGTGTGTGTGTGCGTGTGTGTGTGTGTGTGTGTGTGTGTGTGTGTGTGTGTGTGTGTGTAAATATAGGATGTCTTCCAGCTTTTAACTTCCTGCATGCTAAGTCCTTTCATTAGCTTCTGCTTCTGTTCTGTGTGATGTTGTCCACCACATCTGTACTGTATGTGCATTTACCATGTACAAGGTGTTCTTTGTACTGAGACAAGAACAAAAAAATACTTGCATGTACATATACTCACAAAGCAAACGTTCTGGCAAAACACTTTCGTAAAATTTTGAATTTGTTCATTTAAAAGTGCACTACTACATTTTAAAAGGAATGAATCTAGAGTTATGAGATTGAGTTAATGAGTTAAGAGATTACAAATGAAAAAAATAATGGAAAGAAGAAAGTACACCCTCTTTTCACTTCTGGGTTTTGATTTCTCAGGGCATAAATAACAATGCTGTGGTCCTCATCATCTTCTTTAAATTAACAAATAGCCCCAGGTGACGACACAAGAAAAAAACACAGCACATTTCAGTATGCACACGCCAATAGCTCAGTACCATTACTTGCTTGTGTACTTTGGACTATTGTCCTGTTGCATGACCAAATTTAGGTTTGGTTTCCTTTTTTCCTTGGCTGTTAGTGTTATTGCTAATATCACACATGAAAGTTTTGCTTCTATATATGTAGGTTTTTTGTCACCTGAGGTTGGTTGTTTATACATGGTGAGGACAAATAAAATTATAGAAAGGCTTGAATAATTGTACTGTACTTATAACTGTATTGCACCAAGTCCCCCCTGCCAATTCCCTAACACCCACCAAGTCTGTCATATGACAGCTACCTCCTGCCCTATTCCATATATTGGCCAGTGCCACTTTGGCTGATGGGAGAGAGGTCAGCTCCTGCCACCCACCCAGGATTTACCATTGCTGGCATTTTTGAAGGAATTCCCATCAGCTCTTGCATTATACGGTAGCTTCCACTATACTGGCTTTCTGTTCTTTAATCGATACAGGGAAGTATCACTTTCTGCTTATGGTAATGACACACACACTACAGAGGCAAGGTGGGTAGATAAACCAAACAAGTTCCCCTCCCTGGTCACATTGTCCCTCCTGCACATCTTAGTGCTTTCCTTGTTCTAACACAACTGCTTCAGTCACTGCCCTGAATCAGCTGTTTTAGAACAGAGAAAAAAAATAAAACATGTAGGACATAGAGTTACTCCAGGACCAGGGTTAGGAACCTGTGCTTTCAAGTAACCTGTGTGTTCATGTAGACCATGAACGTTTCTAAAGAGGACAGTTTGGTGTGCATGTATGTAATGTGTTTATATGTAACATTTCTAGCTGCGGACAATGGGACGGCATCGAGTTGCCACTTTGCGAGGCGTTTCGTCAGCGAGACAGTTGGGGCTCACCCAGTGCGGCCCTTGACCCTTCAAACCCCATTACAGATGATTCGGAAATGCCTGTCGCTACAGAAACAATGTCACATCACCTGAATGGCCATGGAACCAGCACAAATGAACAATCTTAAAAACAGATCAGTCACATTGCATAAGCTACTTAATCTACTTAACCTGAGCCACGTAAAAAAAAAATAATTACTGACATCACTGATTTAAATGAAGTAAACTCATCTACATCTCTGCAGTGGAACAAATACTGGATTCTCTTTTTGTATGTCTGACTACTGTACATTCCTTTCATACCTCACTGTATTATAGTGTGTGTGTTTACCATACAAGACTCTTGGGGCATGAAGCACCCGTTAGATGTGTCTTCACTTTTTTTTTCTTTTAGTCCTTTTACTTGGTACTTTAACAAATAGAATAATTTGTGATTTTCATTGTGACAGTTTGAAGGCACATTTCATTAGTTGCATCCACTATGAATAAAATGGTTTGACAAAGTAAAAAGTTTCTGAAGTTTTATTTGGAAAGACAATGTGGGTGTATTAAGTATTCACAATACTCTCAATAATTATATATGCAATGCAAAGTTACACAAACTGAAAGTGTCCAATAAAATATTTACATAACACCCAAAAGGAATAGAAATCGCATTTAAAGTTGCAGAATGTAGCAGAAACCTATAAAGAGAGACATTCAGTAAAGCATAGTGGATCCAGAGGGACTTCCAGGATAAGACACCAGACCACCTCAGGGCATCATGTGCACACACGCCTTGGAGAAATGTGGTGTACTACTAGCACGTACTAGCAGATGGGAGAAAATTATTAAAGCTCAAAATAAAACTGAGAAGCATTAAAGCAGCAACGCTGTGCCTCATGTTATCAGACTACAATCAAAATGTTTAGACTTTTTCAATTGCTTCGAAAAATTTTGGTTTGACTGCCATTAATTGAGCTGTACAAGTAATTCACATTGATGAAAATAAAATAATTCAGCCAGTATTCTTTTGTAGCTTGCTGACAACACATTATATTTACATATTTACTTATCTGTCCAAATGTTTTTATTTTCCATATGATGCTTCATAAAAAAAAAATTCTCTAGATGGTAAAATGGTAGGTAACAGATGCACAATTTGAGTAAAGGTTATGAGGCATCAGTATCTTCTGTTCATCTTCTTAAATTTCTCATAATGGTAGTCATCTGTCGCCTTCTCGTTGTTTGGTCTCTTGCGGTAGTTGGGTGGTGATTCTGAGGGGAGAGGAATAAAATGAGCATCACAGCAAAACCAGGAGTTTAAATTCTAATTACATTTAATATATATTATCTACAGGGTGAGCCATTTTAGAAACAAAATGGAAAATGACATATCTGAATACCCCAGGAAGTAATACGTGATGAGGCCTATCTTTCAGTCCATGTCCAGAACATGGCTGCCATCTTGAAAGCCACCATATTGGATCTAGGGCAAGTTTTTCCTATGGGAAGGTGGTCATGTGTCCTGCGATATACATCCTGTATATGTTCTGGATTCATTTACATGTACCGTTACCAGGCATGGTTCCTGTGCTTCACTCAACATAATCCACTACATTTTCTTTGTCTGCTTTATCGCCGGTAGACTGTTTTAATTATTTTTAATGCACCATACTGATGCAAAAATACATTTGCCAAGGATTAGTTTAAGTACATATTACTTTAGCGATTCAATAAATGAAAATTATACCCATTTTAATGTTGAAGTCTGGTAGACCTGTATAAATAAAAATATTGATACTCCAGGTAAAGGGTTACTATGACATACAGTGATTAAATAAAACCGTTGCAGCAATCTGACTTTGAAATGCAGTACTTTTCTGATCTGACAAAACAGCATGATGTGGAAAACAGAGTAATAAAATATAACACTATCATTGTTATTCTAATGTGTTTCTCTTTTTAAGGATCACACAAAGTAGCGTGGACCTCAAAGTACCTCCTCAAATTTGATGTTTGTCAACAGAGGTTACAGACAAACAGGTTAGAGAATAATGTTTAGATTTTTAATTAATATTTTATTTATGCATATACTCTTACTTATTCTTATTTTTATACTGAGTGACTCAATCATCCCTTTGCTGTTACAACAATAGTAAATGGGACTAATAAAATATTATCTTATCTCATGCCTGAAGTGCAAAGATAACAAACTGTTCACTTGCTCACTAATATAACACAGTGGTTTAACTGCATCACCGTAACAAGACATCAATGGTACTCACTTCACGTCAGTGGTTTTTATGTTATGGCTGATCTGTGTATATTTTTACAGTACCCAGTTCGATTATTCCTACACGTATGCATGAGAGCATACACACCGTTTTGAATTGTTTCTGAAAAAAAGGTGTGTGATGTTTTGTACTTACTTTCTGGTGCTGGTTTCTCAGTGTCTCCAACGCGCAGTGGGCGGGCTTTAGGCTCTTCTCTGTGCCGCCTGTGAGGTGCGTTCACGTCTTCATGGTAGACTGAAAAGTGAGTAATTGTTGCAATTATTGTCTCATATGAGAAACGGTAAAGCGTCAACGTTTTAACACACACACGTAGGATCAGTGTACGTAAGAGGCAGTGGTCCGAATTGATGGGTATGACTCACAGCGATTATGCTGCACGTAGTTCACGGCGATGTTGGTGGGAACAAATGAGGTACCGCTGTCTTTCTTCTTATTCCTCTGCTCAGCAATCAGCTTGGCTTTAGCCTCTTCTGTACTGATTATGTTCTTTATCTTTGCGCTGCACAGGATACAAAAAACACAGTTTAGGACATAAACTATATAGGAAACAGCAATAAACAAGCAACAGAAAGCAGAAGACAGGAACTGTGGAGCTGTGACATTTCATCTCAAACATTTTTAATCTCTATATGAGTGAACCATTATGCTAGATTATACAACAGCTTACACTCAAGTTTCAGAAAAACTGGTACAGATGAGCCTATGCAAAATATACAGGCTGGTAATGGCTGCATAATAGTATGGTTTTTTTATACAGCTGGCGTTCCATGGGACTGGTGGTACATCTACAGACGTCCCTCAGACAGGTAAACGCTGTATGTGTGCCTCTTTTCTGACAAGTTACCCCAGTTCATGTCCTGCATTCATTCTGATGAGTTTCTAACAGGACAATGCACCAGACGCGCTGAATTACGATTAAAGGTTTACGGTTGCCATTCATGAAAGTGAACTATTTTGCCTTACTGTGTTTGCACACAGAAGGAATGTGACCTCCGCATTTAACCCATCCGTGC
>JAOVVF010000030.1:8710142-8727146 GCA_028565595.1 Duopalatinus emarginatus | reverse complement strand
CACTACACACTATATTATACTGTTAAACTACACTACACACTATACTACACTGCACTACATTATACTACATTACAGTCCACTTCACTACACACTATATTATACTGTTAAACTACACACTACATTATACTGCACTACATTACACCCACTTTATTGCAGTACACTTACATTAACTAACACACTATACTACATCACACTTGACTATAACACACCATCACCATGGCTAATGCTAAAGCATACATATTCTATGGTTAATCATATTTTATTTGCCCCAGGATTAGAATGAGCCCTTCGAACATACATGAGAGCGGGTTGTCTTTCACAGAGCCAAGAAGGGTCAACACCGGACGAACCAGATATAAATAACAAAGCCATTGTATAACAACCTTTGTAAATATATCAGGTCATTATCAGACCTGAAGTGCCTAAGCTATAATTCCCTGTGGCAAAGGCAGTCTTTCAGTCTGTTAGGGGATACGTTCACCTACAAGATCTGTCTTGCTTGTAATTATGGCATATGTATGTTGCAACCTTTCTCATGTTTTAGAAAACTGGATGTTTGCACTGGTTTAATCCAGTTCCCTATGTCTCACTGCTACAGGATCTGACACTGCTCCACTGCTTCTCATCCGCTTTTTCCAAGAGCCAGTATAATGACGCTATAATCATACTCAGATGGAAATGACGACTTTAGAAAAAATGTGGTGAATAAACATGAACACGAGGAAGTAATGATAATGATATGAGACCTCTGTAAAAATTAAACCCAGTCCTAACCCAGTCATGTTAATGCAGAATAATGAAGCGTATCCAGTGTGTGAGAATGTTAATTCAGCAGTGTAGGAGTTAATCCATAACTACTGCAGTGCAACAGTAAAATCTAGTTTTTGCTTTTAGAGACCTTTTAAAATATAAATCCATAAAGAGATCTCTGGAGCACTTCATTATAGATTTGTTTCATGAACATAATTAAAACGTTATATATATTATTGAAATGTTTTATTATTAAAAAGATTTTCTGGAGCCATAGAGCCCTTTAATGGATTAACTTTGCTCTGATGGAAAAAAATGTTTATTGGAGTTGTTTATTGATTATTTCTTATTAGATTCAGCTCGATTATATATTTAGGACCAATTACTTGAGTTACTGAGGTTTGAAAGTTAATATTATAAATTAAATATTTACAGATTTCCCGATTATAATTGTTCACTATTGTTCATAAATCAAACAAATATTTACATTTTATTGAACTGTAATATTGACCTGCATTTAATAACTGCTGCATAGCTATTTGAATGATAAATTGAATTAATATAATGTACATTGGTTATATAATGTACAAGTTAATGGCTATTTGAATGCAAACAAAAGAATGAATGGTGTGGGGCAGCTGTGGGACTGAAAGATACTTGGTTGAATTCCCATAACCGACATGACACAACTAAAGTGCCCTTGAGCAAGCTGAAACTGCTCCCTGGGCGCTGTGGATAGGGGCTGCCCCCTGCTCAGGGTGTGTTTCACTGGCCCCTAATGTGTGTTTCACTACATGGATGGGTTAAATGTGGAGGTCAGATTCCTCTGTGTGCAAGCACAGAAGGTCAGTAGTTAATCTTTATTAATTACTACTATATAGTACTGTAAATATAATAATATTATGATGAACTGTAATTTTGGTCACTGTAACAAAACATTGCACCCTAAGCTATGGTACGCCATCACAGTCATTTGTGGTTCTTCCCCAAATTGTTCCCACAAATTTGGAAAGATGTAACTGTATACAACAGCTGTAGCATTACATTTTCCTTCATTGGATCCAAGAGCCCAAAACAAGATAATGATCCCTGTGCATAAAGTCGGTGTGCCAAGGATGGAGTGTAAGAACTACAGTGTCCTAAACAGAACCCTGAACTTGGACACCACTGAATATTATCTGGAGTGCTGACTGCACCTGGGTCTCCTCGCCCAACATCAGTGTTTACAATGGGGCTTATTATAACAATAAAAATGGACTAAATCTGGAATGGGATGTTCAAAAGCACATTGGGTCTGATGCTCAGATGTCCACAAACCATTGTCCACATAGAGTACTTCTGGAGGTCCTTGGACATCATGGATCTAGGAAATTATAACATTATAGATATGTAAATAATCCGCAAATATTGTGCTGAATAACAGCCAGCACTACTATCAGAGCTGATATTATTAACAATTCTGACGAATCAGAAGTCATGAAATCAATAGTGCTGAGGTATAAACACCAATACCACATCGACATTTATCATCCACTTTATTAGGTACACCTGTACACCTACAAATTCATGCAGTTATCTAGTCAGCCAATCATGTGGCATCATGGCAATACAGAAAATAATACAGGAACAGTTCAAGAGCTTCAGTTAATGTTCACATCGAACATCAGAATGAAGAACAATTGTGAACAATTATGATCCCAGTACGTTTAACTGTGGCATGATTGTTGGTAACAGATAGGCTGGACTGAGAAGTTCAGAGCTCAGATACACAGGGTTCTGAAACAGTGTTGGCCAATGATTATAAAAGCAGGATAATTCACCCTTATTATATAATAATAATAATAATCATTAAGCAGCTATTACTTCTTTGCTATCTTGATCATGAATGTAATGTATTGTTATATATATATTGCATCTCAAATAGTACATAACACAGTAAATATGTTTTTGCTGATATGAAGATCATATTTTCTGTTCAAATGAAAAATGGATTTAAATCATATTATAAACAGACACCCAAGTATGTTTTGGCAGGCTTTTTTTTTTCCACATTCCACATTTTGTGTGTGTGTGAAATTCTGACAATGTACAAAAGATGTTCATAGGGCATAATTTAAGAAGACTATTAAATAGACCTCCATTCCTACATATGAATATGATTTTGTTGGATATGGATGCGATGGCTATGATACATGGATAAAAGATGGATATAAGATTAGATGTGTATAAGATGGGTATAAGATGGATATAAGATGGACATAATGTGGATATGTTGGATTTAATGGATATAAGATTGATATATGAATAATACAAGTTGGATATAAGATGGATATGATGGATATAAAATGGATAAGATAGATATATGAAGTATATAAGATGGATATGATGGATATAAGATAAGTATGATGGAAAGGGTGGATACAAGATAAAAATTAAGATGAATGTAAGATACATGTGATGGATAATAAGAATATATGAAGGATATATGATTGATTCGATGGGAAAAAGATGAATATGATGTATATAAGATGGATATGATGTATATAAGATGTATATAAAATGGATATGATGTATATAAGATGGATATAAGATGTATATAAGATGGATATAATGTATATAAGATGGATATAAGATGGATATAATGTATATAAGATGGATATAATGTATATAAGATGGATATAAGATGGATATGATGTATATAAGATGGATATGATGTATATATAATGTATATAAGATGTATATAAGATGGATATAAGATGGATATAATGTATATAAGATGGATATGATGTATATATAATGTATATAAGATGGATATAAGATGGATATGATGTATATAAGATGGATATAAGATGGATATGATGTATATAAGATGGATATGATGTATATATAATGTATATAAGATGGATATAAGATGGATATAAGACAGGTATATAATAAATATAAGATGACTATAAGATGGTGTTGCTCCACACTATCATAGCGCAGAAGAATAAATAAATAACTTCATACTGTGGGTTTATTAATAAGTTACACGTTTTGTTACAGCTCTGTTTTTCCGTATTGTTAGCAGCCGGATTAAAGGAATTAGGTTTGCGTGTTCAAGCAGGAAAACCACTAATATGTGCAATGCAGGGATTCCAGCGGTAGCAGCAGCGGGAGACTCTGACGTAGCGTAAAGTGTGGAGTAATCCACACACACACACACACACACACACACTCTCTCTCTCTCACACACACACACACACACGGGGGAGGTCAGGCAGAGAGAAGGGAGACTCGTCAGTGAAAGTTTGAAGCTGTAATCAGTGAGTCAGAGCCTCCCGAAGCTGAGCTTGCTCATATAAACCAGGCTCGGCCCCGTGCGCCTCAGGTTCAGCTCTCCGGTGCGCTACGGTGCGGTGTGTAGGAAATGGACGCCATGCTGGAAAACCCAGTCTTCTGCTGCTTTGTGTTTTACGGCACGCTTTTAATCTTGAAGATGTACACCATAGCTGTCATCACTGGACAAGTCCGACTACGGAAAAAGGTAATAGAGACTTAAATACAACTCAGGATCACTTCTGTTCTGTAGGTATGTACTGTAGTGTACTGTAGTGTACTGTAGTATATTATATTAACTAAACCCTAACCTTAACCCTGAAAAAGTTTAGTTATTCACAGTTACTGTGGATTACTTTCTGTAACTAATCATAGTATCTTATATATCTAAACGCAAAAGTCTGCACAGCCTTGATTTAACAGTAGATTCCCCTCCAGATGTTCCAGATGCCTACAGATGTTACACTGATATAACTTGTTTATAGCCCCCCAGGCGTGTTGCCCTTATAATATTGACTCTTTATATTTTTATAGCATAAATAAAACAAATAAAAAGTACCATCTGTGTCCCACTAATATTACTAACATATTTAAAGTAAAGGCATTTTATACACAGGTAAAATGTACATAATAGCAATCTTTGTACATGTAAATAAATAAATAAATAAAATGTGTTCACTTCACAATGTTAATGTTAAAATGATAATATGGTGCCATTATATATATATACAAACTACATTTTGTCTTTTTGTTATTTTTTTATTACAACTTTTGTAGAAGCAAAATAAATTTTTAAAAATATAAAAAAAAAAAGTTATTGCTGTTGGAGATGCGGCTATTAAATTTTATAGTGCTGAAGAACTCATAATCTCATACTCATAAACTCATAATCATAAAATAATTATATACCTACAGGCTTTTGATGTGTGATGATGTGTGCTGTTTACCATTATTCTCCAGGCTTTTGCTAATCCTGAGGATGCAGCACGCCATGGAGGACCACAGTTCTGCCGTACGGACCCATACGTGGAACGCTGCAGAAGGTACGAATGCAGTCATCATGTTATCTATGCACAGAATGGAAATCAACAGCAAACGTTCTGCTGCACAGTACCCTATAAATGTATAATGTAAAATAGGAATTCCTCGACTGCCGTAGAGGAATTTTACCTGGGGCTAAATAAAAAAATGGTGTCATGATCGGCCTTAAATTCTAATTCAGTTTAACAGCCTTACAATTATCTAGAAATCTAGTAGACCAAGACTATGTTCCTGCATACTGTGATTAAAATCACCACCAAGAAGTGGTAATCTGTTAAATCTGGCAACCTTGGATATCAGGAGCATCTGGCCTAAATATTTCCTCCTTTTAAAGTGAAAGTGACACAGCTTTAAATCCTGCACCCCATGTTGTACTTGTGGGTGGGATATTTCAACAAGACGTTTTTGGACTCTTTGCACACAGAGGAATGTTAACCGACCCGTGCAGTGAAACACCCACACACACCAGTGAACACTAGGGGGCAGTGAACACACTTGTGCCCACTGTGCCCGGGAAGAAGTTGAGGGAGTTATGTGCCTTGCTCAAGGCCACCTCAGTCATGTCTTGCCCTGTGGGGGGATCGAACCCGGGACGTTTCTGCATCCCTATCTGATGCATGTGCCTAAAAAAGTTGTTCATTGAACAATTATTGATGATAAACATAACTGTTTATCATTCCTCAGTGCTCCATTCAGCTCTTAGTCTGGCATCTCTGGTCTCTGTTGGACTAAAAGCATTATGCCTTTCAAATAACTGATTCATAACTCTCCCCTAGCCCCAAATACATTTCCTGCCCTGTCTAAAAGATAAAAACTATCACCATTTCCATCCATTTTAATATACATATTTAACTTGTATCTTTTTTTGCTTGTTTGTTAAACCAAGGGAGGGGTAGCATAGTGATTCTTTAGTTAGAGAAATTATATGAACATTTGTGACAATCTGAAAGGAAGACTAAGATTTTCTTCTCTAAACCTTCATTTGAACATGAACAGGACACACAAGAATTACTGTCATTTGCAGAAAGGATCATTTCTGTTGTCTGGATGAGACTGACTGTTTAACCTTAAATGGAAATATTACATACATGATAAATAAAAGATAAAAAATGAGTTTGCACTGCCTGTCTAAACAAAGTCCAGTGTTTCTTTTGACTCAACTCCAAGTTTGGTCCATTTCAAACCCAGTCCCTTTCCTTCCTACACAAGCAGCAGATTGGAGCTAATGCAGACTTTTATCACAAAACAATATTTTACAAACATTCCTCTCCCATTGTGTGTGCTGTGTTATAACAGGGCTGTTCATTTCCAGATGTTGCTGCAAATAAAAACGTTCCTGCTGTTCTCTCATGGGAAAGTTTAAATTCTTGGTCGGATTATTGAAACTAACCATGGCGATTTGATGGGTGTGTGGAAAGACTATGTAAAAGTAAAAAAAAAGTTTCTGTGAAAAGCTTTTGGACTGCAGGATGGAACAGTATAAGCTGCCTCAGAACACCATGGTTGCCAAATGCACGCTAAATTTTTAGTATAAGTAGGACAAGGCACATTCAATTAACGGCTAAGAACTTTCAGCTGATTTTTGTGGTCTGAAGACCTAGCGACTTTAAAATTATATATTTAATTTCTACCAGTCCTGCATCCCTGATGTCAACCCAGTAAGAGCATCAAAATTAAATCAAGATTTCCTAACATCTGTATGTAAATCTGATGATTTTCTAATGTTACAGTGATTGGAAATAAAGGGAAAGCATGCCATGCTTCTCAATACCAATCTATCTCCTTTGAACCGTGGCTCGGGTGGCAGTGCCATCTCATGATCTGTCATTAAATTAAAAAGTCATGCTTGGTAAAGATAAATTCCCAAGCTCAGAGGTTCTAGATAGTTGGTCAGGCCTCTGATTTTCCTCCTGTTTCATTCTGGTCAAAAAATGACGGTCCAGGACAAAAATAAAAGCTGCTGTTATTTAGGTCTCTCATATTTCCAACACTGATCAGGAGGAAGGAGGAAATAGTTAAAAAAAAAATAATGTTTTGCCTGGCATGGTTGAGCAGTGGAAGAGTAATGCAGGATTTTACGCAACTGATCCACACTTTTACTCCTTACATTGTGTAATCTTGTGAAATTCCAGGTGTACATGCCACATATTTCATGAACGAACAGGAATGTCATTTCAGACACTGATTATACACGCTTACTGTACTTGGGGACATATTACTCAAGCAGATTAGACTTTGTGTAGAATGAAAGTTTTGGTAGTGTTTGGATAGTGTTGGCAGACATCTGAGCAACTGGGCATACTGTCAAGACACTGAATCATATCGAACCCAGCAAGATGATCTAAAACAGATGTCATGACCATCTTGTGTATGCATGCATCGACGCAAGCATTTTCACATGAGGAACTTCCGTCGATGCCTCATAAAGGGGTCAGATCATTTCAGAAGTGTTTATACTAACAATTCTCTCTCTCTGTGTCTCCTTTGTCTCTCTCTGTGTATATTTCAGGGCTCATTTGAATGACATGGAAAATATCTTTCCCTTCTTGTTCCTGGGTGCCATCTATTCCATGACGGGGCCATCAATGGTTACAGCACAAGGTCATTTCCTGGTATTCTTTTTGGGTCGGGTCATGCACAGCGTGGCCTATCTCTTTGCTTTTAAAGCACCGACACGTTCACTAGCCTATACCATTGCTCAAGTTCCCTGTGTCTCCATGGCCATACAGATACTTTTCACTGTGGGCTTTCATGTATGAGGTTGTCCAGTTCTCTGACAGGCAGAAGTCTTCATGAAATTGCTACTTTTAAAATTACTGATAGCCTGAAGACTTGATTTAATGCCTCCACACAGTATAATGTTTGCGGGACAGTTATATTAACAGTTCACAAAGGGGTCAAAGAGGATCATCATGATAAACTGTTAAGAGGGTAGAGGTCTGTTTTCATTTCATTTTGTTGTATTTGAGGGAAGAGGAATGAAAGGAAGGTTTGAGTAAGGCTTAGTGTCGTTACCATTTTGAAAGAGTTTGGTGGGCCTTGCAGAGCTAGTGCAGCTAGTGCACCTCCTAGTGCAGTAACCACTAGCTTATCTCTTTCTTGTAGATTATAAAGCTCATAGCTCAAGTGTTTACTTTAGGCGACTCTGACGTAAAGTAAATGATAAATGCTTTAAAAATGTGAAGCAAACCAGTGAGTTTAAAGCTGCATTCTGTGATTCAGATAGAAATTAGCATTGCAAAATGAATGCTAAAAACAAACAGCTAAATATTCCACCTGTCCCTGCAGACCTGTCTAAAATAATATTTACACCTCTGATCTGATTAGGTAGCTGTTTGTTTAGCTGTTGTTGAATTGAGCTAGCTGCTCACTAATTTAGGCAAAATTGGGAAATTAGCAGTCATCTATATAGGCAAAGCAATGCTAACTTATATTACAGTTAGCCTGTGACTTAATGTTTTGGACAATAAATTCTGCTACAAGCAATACCATGGTTATGGTAATGATTTATTGCAAAAAAAACTCAAAACAAATTTGCAAGCACAACAGCACAAGCAACAATAAATTCAGAAACACAACTTTAACTCAAAATGGAAAAGGCAGGAACTTATTAACCACCACATGCTCATTGATTATTGAATATGCCATATGGCTAAGCCAAGGAACTACACTTCTTCATCAATGTATACTGACATGCCAAAGGTCATGGTATAGCAGTATGTAATTAATTATAAAGTGGTGTTACCCTTAGAAGATAGTGTCCACACCTGTATAAGTTCTGAGGTGCTATCTTGTGAGTGAGGTTGACCACTGGCCAGCATGCTCATAGGCAATGTGAATGATCAGTGGGTAGTGGGTGCCAGGAGGATCGACAACTAAAGTTGTGCATTTAAAGTTCCTCAGTCTTGGAACAATGATGGGATATTCCAACAGCATAATGCACCAATCCATGAGCCCCTAGTTGTATATCATTGGTTTGAGGAAATTCTGAAGAGTTTTAATGAATCTTTGTAATGAAACTTGTGGCCTGCACATTCACCCAGCAAGGGCACAACTGAGCAATTATGGGATGTGGTAATGAGGTCCATTTGTACCCGAGATCCTGCACCTACAAATACTAATAAGCTGTACATGGCTATCCAGACAGCATAGCAAAAAAACCCTCCAGACATATTTGGTCCACTTGTGGAATCAATGCAACATTAAGTTTCTGAACCCCATGACTATTGGCATGGCAGTGTAAAGAGTACATTTTTCCACTGAATAATCAGGCTCCTTGGCCGTCTTCACAATATTAATGTCATGCATGGTTGTTATGCAAAGCATATCATCACCTTCCTAATATAATCGTCAAATGGCAAAATTGACGTTTTCACCTAAATCATCTCCTCATGATGCTGGCCACCTGTGGTAAAAACGCCTAAGCCATCAGATCATTGATTTTTCCCCCTTTAGTAAAATGGCCTATATCAAGAGTCTAACTTTTTTTGGTTGAATTATTATATTTTTTTTGTGTTTCCTGAAAAACTTAGAAAAAATTTGTTAGGCGAATATTTAAGTAAGGTGTCGATATCTAAAACAGCATTATATGAATGTCCTTGATAACAAGCCTAGACGAAACATTAGTACGTTAATATAGGCTTCAACATCCTCTTACTCTTTAACATCCTCTCTGCTTAACACAATAAATAATCAGCAACAAGCCTGTGATGTTTATTGGGGACCAACTACATTCTCCATTTTCAGTTGATATCGTTGCGTCTTCTGATTTGCTGTTGTGTTTTAGGTTGTTAACATGTTCTGTACTTACAGGCCGCTGTAGGTAACATGCCTGACTGTAATCAGCAACTGAAAGTTAACAAAAATGTTGAAAGTTAAAAAAAGAATATTAAATAAGCATGTTAGCCTTTTCTATCTTATTCGTGCATGTGCTGCTATTATTTATAACACATTAAGCTTAATGTGATTCTTTTTAATCATCTCAACTATAAAATTTAGGACAATCACAGAAACCAGATTTTCCTCTCAGTATCTGCATTATTTGTATTTTCTTTAATAATTTAATCACACCATGTGTTTTTACCTGTCTTGTACATTAGGTCAAGAATGCTTGATATTCAGTTAAGTTTTTTTTTTTGTATTAATGTTTTTGTACTGTATTTTTTTTCACAGTGTATTTGTACAATAAATTATTATCTTGCTGTAAGTTGTAGAATATTTTATATATTAGAAAAAGTTATTATAGTGTAATGTATGTAGGTACGCCATCAAATATTAAAAAAAGAAGTGTAATAAAGGTATTATCCTGAAGACTTTGTGTGTGAGTATGTGTGTTAAAAGAGTAAAGGATTGAAAATAGCAGCCCCTTGGGGATATAAAATATTTTTTAGACTAAAACAGCAACCAGCATGTGAAGTCCTAAATAGCAACATTCCAGTTATACAAGAGCTAAAACGTGGAAGAGAGAGAGAGGAAGTGAAAGAAATGGCATTTTCTCAGTGAAATATTTCACTCACTTATTTGTTTTTAATATTAGTTGCAACATTAAATAGATTATAATTATATAGTTTAATATACACTGCTTATAAAGTCTGCTAATTGTACAATTATTGTGCATTGCACATGTGTGTCCACCCATGAAATGTGTGATTTCTTGATTTACTAATTTCACAACAGGAAATTCTGCAAATCTAATTGCAAAACCCACACAAGTACTCTCACCCAGTTTATAGGCTCATACTCATTGACCTAGTTTGCTAGGTTTATTATCACAGCATCAGAGACGATTCAGCATAAAGTAAATCAAGGGTCACACCAGTGATACTATCAGTGTTAAAAAAAGATAAAAGCAAGTATGTGGTTTTAGGTTAGCGCGTAAAATTAAGGACTTGCAAGCGCTGGCCTGCCTCTGAGCTGCTTCTATGTGTATGTGTCAGCACATGTTTGTGGCATTTCACATTTGTGTAACTGAATTCTGTTTGTTGAACATGTCATTATATGCATTAGTGTTTAAGCATCATAATATTATACTTCAAAAGGAAGGGATTTATCAAGGTATAACGGGCAACAGGGTAAATACCAGGACTGGGGTGGCTGAGACAATTGCCTTCCTTCTTGCTCAGAATGACACTGTTTAAAAATCCTTTTGGCCTGATTCTTATGCAGGGGTGTGTCAGTATATAGGTATACAGTGATAAATTCATCTGGACTAGAATAGATTCTTTACTTGTCCAGTGTGATGATCACAGGCAACTCTGGAACAGCAATAAACCTTCCTTTGTGAAGTTAGACTGCGGACTCAGAAATTAACTTTAATTATTACATTAAAAAAAGGCACATTATTAGACAAACAACCCTCTAATCCACCTCCTTTGACTACTGGGCTAGTTTTGTATGATCTGCATTTATATATTCAAACCTGACAGGATCTTATATTTTATAACATAATCGTGTCACAGATTTCTATACACATTTTTTGATCAAATACATTTCTGCAGAGCAATCTAATGTAGTTGCACTGTTGACGTACCCAAAGTCCACCCACAGTTTAAAATTTATTATTGGGGCACACTTCTTAATCATTGAATTCAGCTGTTTTATTCAGTCCCATTGCCACAGGTGTATAAAACCAAGCATCTAGCCATGAGGTCTGCCTTTGAAAACATTTGTGTAAGATTGGGCTGTTTCAAAGGGCTCACACTGAATTTGAGTGTGGTTCTGTAACAGGATGTCATCATAGCCACAAGTCAGTTCATGACATTTCTTCCCTCCTAGATATAACACAATCAAGTGTGAGTGATATTAATGTAAAGCTTTTGGGAACCACAGCAACTTGGTCATGATGTGGCAGACCACATACAGTCACAGAGGTAACTGGAGTAAAGGAGGGCTGAGGTGTACTGTGCTCTCTTAATAACTGCAGAGTTTGGAACCTCATCTGGCAATAACATCAGCACAATAACAGTGCGCTGAGAGCTTCATGACATGGATTTCCATGGCTGAGCAGCTGCGTGCAGACTTATATTACCAAGTACAATACAATTCATTAGATAGAGTGGGGTAAAGCATGCTCTGGAGCAGTGGAAACATGTTCTGTTTAATGATGAATCACACTTCTCTATCAGGCATTCTGAAGTCCTGTTTTGGTGAATGCCAGAACATTACCTCTCTGATTACGATTATTGTGCCAAGTTTGGTTCTGGGGGGATAATGCTATGTTTTTCAGGGGTTGGCCCAGGCCAATAAAGGCAAATGCATCATCATATCAAGGCATTGTAGACAACTTTGTGGAAACTGTTTGGGGAAGGCCCTTCTCTGTTCCAGCATGACTGTACCTCGCACAAAGTAAGGTTCTAAAAGCCTGGTTGGGTGAGTTTGGTGTGGAAGAACTTGACTGGCCCACACAGAGCCTTAACCCCATCAAAAAATTTTGAGATGAGGTAGTACGAGAGCCAGGTCCTCTTCTGAAACATCAGTGTCTGACCTAACAAATGCTCTCCTTTTTGAATGGGCAAAAGTTCCCACAGACATGCTTCAAAATCTTGTAGAAAGGCTTGAAGAATAGAAACCTTTAAAGCAACTCCATATTAATGCCTATGGATTTAGAATGGGATGTCATGTAGGTGTAATGGGTAGGTGTCTCAAAATCTTTGTCCATATAGTGTATATTAAGAGCGTTCTGACCGATAGGCCCACTAGACAAGAACCAACACTCATTCTACATCATATGTTTTTAAGGCAGACAGCAAAATACCACACAGGGTTCCACTTTTGTTACAGTTATCAATGGTTCACAAAAATTGGCCATTTGAAAATTGGAACAAGACCATATATTAATGTATCCCCTACTGCAGAGCCAGCATATGAGGAATCCTATAGTCACTGATAGTATTGGTGTTTGTTAGTTGGGGTCTAACTAATAAAGTTAAATCAGAAAAAAGACAGTTAATTTAGGACAGAACATGAATCTGCCTGACTGATCTGACAGACGTTTGTTATAAGAATTACACACAATTTTCTAGTGCAGAATGGGAATTAAACCTGCATGAGGTCTAAAATTATATCTCCACATGATGTCTGTTTTACTGTGATAATTATATATGTTTTAGGAAACACCCTGTTTTGAATCTGAGGATATAGAAAGCAGGTTTTAACAAAGGGGTGGTGCAGAGGGTGTGAAACATTCAGGACAATGCTGCATGAGTCTCAATGGGCAGTGTTTTATGTTTTATTGCTAGTCACAGAATACCAGTTAATGTAACCAGGTTCTATGTTACTGTTGTGCTCCAAAACTTGTGTGATTATAAACAATGATTCCTTCCTCCCCTGTTTTTTTTTACAACCACCAGCAAGCACTGCACTATACTGATATCATCTGGTCTGATAAATTACAGGGTGAAGATGAGTACAAACACATATTTAAAAACCAGTTGGTGTCAAGCAGATTTCATGTCACTATATCAACTTAAGCAAATGGTAGAGATGCTCTTCCTCTTCCTCCTTCCTTTTGCATTGTAACTCCATTTGTTTATATATGGGAAAACATGCAACGTTTGGCTTGGTAAAGAAAATTTTGCCATATGTATCTATGATATGTAAGATATACTGTATAGTGCTCAATTACTTTATGTGAATGTCTAGAAAATAAGCAGGAAGAAACACTTTCACACCCATCCTCTTATTTTCTCTAGTATGATTTGAATGTGTTGATAAGACGAAGGACATCTTTTTACATTGTACTGACTCAGTTTGGGTGTTGCCAGCAAAAATACAAAAAATCCACCCAGTTTCACTTTTTCAAGTATTTCTTATATATACATACACCCCAATGTCAAACTCCTACACCCATGCCTTTACATCAGTATTATGCCCAGACATAACATAGATCTTCAATCATCATGATGCTCATCTCAATTCCAGGAACAGAAATATGACAAACTGCTTGGGTATTTATAGACATTACTAAGATCAAAATCAAGATAACAACGATGATACCACCGGTTTCACTACATCACCAGAGGCATTTGGTATTTTGCTTTTAAATTTACTGTGTGTGTGTATTGTGTGTAAGTCAGTATTAGTAGAAAGACAAGACAAAGACTAGAACAGAACTAGCTAAACTAAGCTCATTAAAAGTATATAAGACATATATATTATGTATAAAATGTAATATATGTTCATTACCAGAGCCAAACATATTGTACATTATGATTGTCTGTATTCAAGTATTATTAAAGAGACACTCCTTATTTATCTCCAGTTTATTTTGAGCCTCTGTGTACACTGAGTAACATCACATATGTAAGACAAACCAGCTGAATTAGATCAGAGCATGCATGCAGGCCTTCTGTCTGCTTTTCGAATGAAATTGATATATCTGGGCCTTCTCTTTTACAGTAAACCAGACATCCATTTGAGAGTTGAAAGTCCTGAGAGGTGACTTTTCCCAGTTCTTTTATACACATTTAATACATTTTATGAAGGGATATTTCACAGACTACAATTATACACAAGCAATCATCATTAATGTTCAAACAACACCTCCATCTAGTGTTTAAACTGAACATGACAAAAAAAGCTAAAACAGCTCTGTTGCCTCAAATTAAGAAGGGTAGTGAAGTGAAAGTGGACTGTATTTTTTTTTAACCACTGTGCAGTGGAATGGACCTCCACTTTTGACCCATCTGTGCAGAGTAAAACCCACACTATGCACATGTATGCACCTGTCTGTTTGCAATAAGCACTGCACTGTCATGTACATATCATCTGATTATAGTTTACATTTGATTATCTCCACAGTTAATTTATCATGTCACTTTAGCATTCACCTGCTGGTTTATGTAACTTTATCTCAGTTAATCATTGTACTGTATATTTTTAATATTGTGTTATAGTGTGAAGTTTTTATTCTTTTTTATTCAGTTTTTATTTTATTCTGTATATATTGTATGTTTAGACTTATTCGTTTTTATGTTAGCACCAAGTACCGCAGCAATTTACTAATGCTGTCAACCTGTTCACTCATATGGCAATAAAACCTTCTGATTCTGATTGGGCTAGGGTTGCCAGCTTTGCCAGGACATGGTCATACTAACAGTTGCCCACAAACATACTGACTGGCTTATCAGTCCTTACAAAAAAAGAAGTTTATTTAAGTGTGCTGTAAGTATTATTCCTTTAAACAAAACACTAAGCTAGTACGATTTCAGTTTACGTTTTATGTACTTATCAGTGATATACTAAACAAAATTATACTTTACTATACTTGGCTTATCCTGACAAGTATACAGAAGAGTTTTAAGTATATTTACATACATGAAGTTGAAGTATACTTGGCTTGTACTGTAGTTTAGGATGTAATAGCTTAGAGTAAATAGTAACGTCACCCCCTAACATAGCTGTCCCCCCAAATCAGCCACTTACACGTATTGCAGATTTCTCTCTCTCCCTCTCTCTCTCTCTCTCTCTCAGCCAATCACTCTGAGGAAACGTAAAAAATTCTTGCAACAAAAAAAAACAGACCTAAAAACAGTGTTTAAATATCACTAACAACGTTGTAATCATGCGTACAAAACTGTACAGAACACACATCTTAATTTCTTACTCTCAGTGTAAAAGTTAACTTGGCTAGCTTTACACGGCTGGAACTGAACCTGAGCTTTTATGTGCACATTGTAATTAACCACCCCAGAAACAGACAAACATTTGGCAAATTTTATTGACAATATTCTTCCAAGGTGTGAGAGTATACTTAAAAGTATGTGTTCCTAAAGTAAAAAGTGGTATGTAACTAGTAAACTAAAAGTATATCTTTACGTTTTAGTGTAATTAAACGTGTAGTCGCAGTACAAATACAAACCTGTAAACTAGTTGTGTACTCAATGTTTACAAGCCTTACACCAAAAGTATACTTAAATATATACTTTTATAAACCAAAAAGTTGGCCAATTTACAGTAGACCCAATAAGTAACGGACTGCTGCTTAAACAACACTATAGCAGGGAGACTTGTGGCTGTAGGAGCCGCCTGTACTGATGAGACTGTTAGACAGCCTTGATGGATCGACCATCGAGTATGAGATACGCTTTGATCAAACACCCTAAACATATCGTCTTCCAGATGAAGACTGATGGATTTGTGTTCATGGAGATCTTTCACAGTTTTACACAGTTACTACAGTTCTACTGTAATATCCTCTTCAGTGACATTAACCTAGCTAATTAGCTAACTAAAACTTTTTTTTTTCAGCAAGACATGGTATACTACTGATAGTGTTGACCTGGGTTGGGGAGAGGATGGTGATGTACAACAATGAGAAGGAACATTCTAATATTCCAACGGCGCGGCTGCCATTATGACGCGTCATTTCCACGTGACCTAGAGCGAGCGGCTACATATATATATATATATATATATATATTTAAAGACTTTAGTGAATATTGTAAAGAGAAAATGGACGAAATGGCGAAACTTTCTATGGATATGAAAATTGCAAACTTTGAAGGTGGGTGCATTCGGGTGAACAGGGTAATGTATAATCCCGAGAGAGAGGTCGAGAATGCGGGGGAAGCGGCCGGTGAGCGCGATGTCCCTGTGTCGGAGTCTCCGAGTCTGTCTGTCAAACACAGACAAGATGACATTCAGCCTGAGGTACACGCCCCCTACTGTCACTGTCAACTCCTTATAGTGTCCAACACAATTACACACACCACCCTTCTTTATTTTACTTTTTAATTAAAGAGAGTGAACTGTAACCTAACACACACACACACACACACACACACACACACACATATAGTACTGTGCAAAAGTCTTAGGTACCCTATATGGTGTTTAGTATAAATGTTGTTGTAGACATTTATTTTATGAATTCTGCATTTTTGAGTCAGTACAAAA
>JAOVVF010000030.1:8683314-8693522 GCA_028565595.1 Duopalatinus emarginatus | reverse complement strand
ATTGTATTATAGTAACTCGTAAACCATAGCTATAGTAGCATAGTAACTCGTGAGCCATAGCTATTGTATCATAGTAACTCGTAAACCATAGCTATAGTAGCATAGTAACTCGTGAGCCATAGCTATTGTATTATAGTAACTCTTGAGCTAAATTTCTAAATACTAAAAAATCGGGGTAAAGATATATCACAGAATGTCTGTCCCTTTGGAATCATTATTATAGAATTTGGTGAGCAGAAGTGTACATCTTTAAGAGGACAAAGATAACAGACAGAAACTATTTAATGAGCTAAACACACACCCATTCATCAAGTACACAATGAGACTAGTTCAACCAGATTTACTCCAACGTATGACTCCGACCCTCTTCACTTTATTGACTGGTGCTGACAATTATTTATGTGGATTTATGCACAGCCACACCCCCATTATTTGTAATAAATGAATTATTTACAATTAATACTATGGTAATTTTATTTAATGTTTATTATATGTTCTAATAGTGTTAGCTCTACATTAGGGATGTTTTACACCAATAACCTACAGTGCTTTTAATGTGTTTGGACAATAATTAGGTCATAAAGTCAACTGAAAAATTTGAAATTATTGATTATTATTATCTCTAGTGAAACTAGTAGAAAAGGTGTATTACTTATAAGAATGAGGACTGTGAGTAGATTTAGGGAAATAAACACAAAGGTACACAATTAACCAAGTAGTGCATGATGGTGTCTTTACCAAACAACTCTCGGTTTCATCTTGGGACCCTTTGGACTTCAATTCACTCATTCTCAATAGCCCTGCCCTATTTTTCGTTTACTCCACCCTCCTCACTCTCGTGCTCTGTTGCTCTTAAGGCTCTGGCACTCCCAACTTGACTTGGTTGTCCAAGGTAGGCTGTGCTCTCTCACTCTCTCTTTCCAGCCGTCTATCTCTCTGTGAGAAGAAGAAGGGGAGGGCTTTCAATCAATAACTTGTGGAATTCACCAGGACAAGTAGGTTGTGTGTGCAGCTGCTTTCTTCACAGCCAGATTTCTGGTTTCTACTACTTTGTGCTCTTGCTCTCTCGTTCTCTCTCCGTCCCACTCTCGTGTTCGTGGACGCTTCCTGCTTACTTAAACAGGTGTTTGGACGGATCGTGTTTGTGTACGTGTCTGTGCATGTGTGAGGTGAATATGGCTGAACCAGTGTCCCCAGATTACTTCAGCTGCCATCTGTGTGCAAGTCTCCTAAGGGACCCGGTGGCCATCCCCTGTGGTCACAGCTTCTGTATGGACTGCATTAGTGGCTACTGGAATGAAGCTGATTACACTGGGATTTACATCTGTCCTCAGTGCAGAATCACATTCACCCAGAGACCTGTGCTCAGACCCAACGCAACCCTCTCTAAAGTGGCTGAGAAGATCAAGAAAACGGGTCTGAACCTTAACCTGGTGCCTCCAAGCAATGGAAGCATTGCTGGTCCGACGGACGTGCCTTGCGACTTCTGCTCAGGAAAGAAGCTCAAAGCTGTCAAGTCATGCCTCAACTGCTTGGCCTCGTACTGCGAGAAACACCTGAAGCCCCACTACGAGTCGGCCACCTTCAAGAGACACAAACTGGTGGACGAGCTGGGGAACCTGGACAGAAAGATCTGCCCTCAGCACCAAAAGAGCTTGGAGCTCTTTTGCCGTACTGACCAGATGTGTATCTGTGCTATCTGCACCGTCAGCGAGCACAAGGGTCATGATATCGTGTCAGCAGAGGCGGAGAGAAGTGAGAAGCAGGTGAGTTGTTCTTTTTTTAAATAAAACTTAGATTGCAGTTAATACTCAGATGTCAGGTTAACTTCTTCCACTGAAGTGTGGAGAACCGTTAAACTATCCTTTCCTCTGTGAACTGTAGTTATACTTACCAGGGTTTATCTGACATTTTGTATTATCTCATATATTTGATATGAAAGCTAGACATGAACCATTGGTGACAATTCATGAAAATGTATTATGGGTACAGAAACATTAAACCAGATGTAACTAAGTGGGACAGAACCAGCAGTCAGCCAAATAAAGTTATAACACCCTGACGGTTGACTCAAAACCATGAGGGGAGTGTCTCATCAGCAAAGGTGACTCAAGGCATGTACGGAGTGGGATTTACCCTAGAATCAGTGTGCATTTCCTCCCAAGAAAAATTCTTTTATGTCTTTGGAGCTGAGAGAGAACGGGTGGGGAAGGGGTTGGTCAGGACAGCAGTGTAGGGCTAGGCAAAATCTCACAGATAAAAGTATGCGAGTTGGACTAGATCAGGCCAAAGTTTATGACCCAACCATCCCCCCAACCTCCTACACTATCAGTAAAAGCAATTGAGGAAGACCTCCTACTAAACCTCTAAAGACATTTCCCAGTCAGTAAGTCAGTAAGACACGTCTGATTGAGAGAATGTCCAGATGTCTGGCTCCCTCTGACCCCCCTTTGGAATTTCATCTTTATTAAATTGGGCAAACAGCCTTACGGCGTTGTCTCTGGTTCGGTTTTACGAAAGCCTGCAACAGGCAATACCTGTGGGAAAGTTGGAGGACGAGATTACATGCTATAAATAGCCGTCCTTCAAATGTTTTCCTTGTCTCTGGAACAATTACAGGACAACTGACAGCAGGGATTGTTCAGATAAAAGCTGACAGCATATGATATGTTTCTGTTTATCTCCATAATAACTATCAAAGCTTGGCAATATGTCCAGTGCTGTTCTCATAAACCGTGTGATCCGCTGCCAGAGTGGGAACCAGCAGGTACTAACTGAGAACGGTCTGTTTACTCTGTTTTAACCAGAAGGACCTTATCACAGATTTAAGACCCCCCCCCCACCTTTTTCATCAGCCTCTCAGGCTCTCACACAAACACAGACACACAGCACACACTCCCTTTATTCACCCCCTACCCAGATTCTCCACATTCCATCAAGCTTATCTTGAAGAATGGTCCTGTAGGCTCACTAAAACGCTGCACCAAAGCCCCCTCTTCATTCTACAAGGGGCCAGGGCATGTGCACCTTGAAATGCTTCTACACATGGCGGGAGCGGCTAGTTTCACATTCTTGGCGTGGTTGGCATTCCCGCGCTCTTTTTTTTCTTTCCTCCGTCTCCTGAGATAGAGGCGCGCATATTAATCAGATATCTCCAGATGAGACCAATTACTAATGAGCGACAGTGATTCCTAGTGTGAAGATTTCCACCTCAAACATATGCTGAAAATCTTATCTTGGTAACGTACGTGTACAGTAGATACTCCGAGATCATTTTATTAGATATTTATTAGAAGATTGGTCTATATATCAAACTGAAGGAATGAATATGCTAATGTACTCTAATTTTCTCAGGAAACTCTTAAAAGCTTAAGACCTTATAAAATGTCTCCATATAAGAAAGTGCTGCCTATTTATTATCATAATCATATAAACATTTTGTGTATTTATTTGTGTGTGTTTCTCTGACAGAAACTTCTGGGAGTTTCTCAAGCTGAGATCAAACAAAAATGCCAGCAGAGGACCAAAGAACTGGAGGAACTAAAGACGGCTGTTGACTCACTGAAGGTAGGTCACGGTTTCAATGCATTCCTCCAGAAAGGCCCCAGTTTTTACAATCAAAAGCAATGTGTAACATAATCAGAGCAGCCTAAAAAGCAGAAGGCCACATTATGTGGCTACGTGTGATAGTGACCCGAGGCAGAACCCTTATCTCTTTAGTAACTCTATAACAACCTCATGCAAGGGAACACAAATAAACCTTGAAGCCTGGGCTTATTTGCCGTTTTGTCTGATAAAGTGGAAACCAGTTGTTGACTCAGTGTGCCTTTTGTTCTGATGTGTTAGGCCATGAAATTTGAAACAAAGGAAGCTAAAACAAAGTTGTTGTGTAGTCTGGAATCAAGTGATTAGCCAATGCCTGAATGTTGTTACTGTTGTGTAAACTGTTGTTGTTTTAAATTTGCCTCAGAGCTCAGCTCAGAGGGCCATGGCGGAGAGTAAGAAGATGTTTGATGAGATGATCACCTCCATCGAGAGGATGAGGTCGGAGGTCACCAAGCTGATCAACATCAACGAGAAGGCTGCGTTCAGCCAGGCAGAGGGGCTGATGGAGCGCTTGGAGCAGGAGATCGATGAACTGAAGAAGAAGGAAACTGGTTTAAAGCAGCTCTACAGTACAGAGGACCACATTCACTTCTTACAGGTAGACACAGATATCAGTGATTGGATTCGGTTAAATGTGGAGTGCAGTGATTTCCGAGGTTATCTGAAGCTAGCTGCTTTGAAAATCAAAAGTCAAACAAATACATCCCCACCCTTTAGGATGGCCTCCAAAACATATTCACTGCTGGTTTAGGGTGGAATACTGAAATAGTCCATGAGGGCAGCTTTCTGAATTGTTTAAGAGTACACCCATCCTAGAAATAACCTCATCTGCTAATTGCTCCTAATTGCCTAGGCCAAATCTCTAAGCCAACACAGTAATTTCATTAGGCAGCCATGCTTTATGTGGTATATAAAGCAAATTTTTCATCACCATTGCCAATGGCGATCAAACAATACCATTAGATGGCATTTAAAGTGAAATAGTAATATATATATATATATATTATATATAAGGCATATTAAGCATATATATATTACGCATTAGTGTATATGTAGTGTCTAACAATACCACTTGTTTATTCCAGAATTTCAACTATCTCTGCACACCAACCGATGATGGCTTCATTCCCAAAGTGTCTCTGAACCCGGACTTCTCGTTCAGTGCCGCAAGGAAAGCAGTAGCTGAGATCAAGGAAAAACTTGAAGAACTGGGTAGAGAGGAACTGCTGAAGGTTTCAAAATCAGGTTTGAACCCTCAACATTTACATTTTACATTTACGGCATTTGGCAGACGCTCTTATTCAAAGCGACTTACAAGGTTACTGGTATTACAAGTAGGCCAACGTAGTGTTAGGAGTCTTGGCCAAGGACCCTTATTGGTGTAGCACAGACCGGCTGCCCAGACCGGGAATCGAACCCAGGTCTCTCACATGGGAGCCAATGATGTTTCCACTGTACCACACCAACCAACTCAACAAGATACCACTTAAAAAAAACCCCAAAAAAAACCCAAAGAGCTCTTTGCCTCCAGTCATAGCTGAGTATGTTAATTTACAATCCATGGGCATTTTTTTGGTTTGGATATCTATTACACTACTACGACCTTCAAGCACATTGTTTATTTTTCCCTTAAAACAAACATCTACTGTGAGGAGGATTTTAATCCAGGCACACAGGGCACATGACCATGAACTGCCCCAAACTGCGGAATCATGTGACCGAATTAAAAAAGTAAATAGTACTTTGAGTCGTGGCTAAAGTGTGGTACACAAAAGGAACAACTCTGATTGGCTGATTAACATCCTTTTGTGTTTCCAGGATGTGTTACGTAATAACACAAGGCTGCTGATTAGGCAGCTTTGTAGGCATAACTTCTTAATGAAGTTGATATTTAACAAACAACTGGCTTGCTTTTGATGTGTGCTTTTCCTGGTGCCTTTGCAGTGAATGAAGTACCTGTTTACACACTGGAGAATCGCAGCGTTAGAGAGAAAAGCGGCCGAGGTGAGTCATCAGAAAGCATGTCCGAAAGACAAAAGACAGTGTGACGTTACAGAGCTTGCATTGAAACGTTCGGAATGAAACAATCCATACTCTATTTACTTTCTGTATCTAGTTAAAGAGATCCAAACAGTGGACAGTGCCCCTCCATCACATCCCAGAAGCAGGTCAGAGTTCTTAAAATGTAAGTACCTTGTCTAAACGTTCAGTAATCAAGTCCACTTTGTTCTTGTAACTCTTACAAAACACAATTCTTCCAGACTTCTTGGTTAGTTTCCTCTAAAAAAACAGATCTCCTGGGTGTTTGTGGTATCAATATTGATATTCTTGAGCTACTGTAAGTAATTATACTCATTCGTCCTTGCCTGTAGATTTCTGTCAGCTCCGTCTAGACCCCAGCACAGCCTACAAAGAGCTCTACCTGTCAGACAATAGCAAGAAAGTGACGCGAACCCGCAACCTGCAGCCCTACTCAGATAATCCGGAAAGGTTCGACACCTTCGCCCAAGTGCTGTGCCGCGAGGCTCTGTCTGGTGGCCGCTTCTACTGGGAGATCGAGTGGAGCGGCGAATTCTCTGTCGGAGTGGCCTACCGGGGCATCAGCCGCAAAGGCAAGGGTCCCCTTTGCTTGCTGGGGTACAACGATAAATCCTGGAGTCTCCTCTGCTCCGACACGGGCTATTCCGCCTGGCATAACCGGGTGGACAAACCCATCAGTGCACCACATTCTCCAAGGATAGGGGTCTACCTGGACCACAGCGCAGGAGTGCTGGCTTTCTACAGCATCGGCGAGACCATGACATGCCTCCATCGCTTCGAGACCTCCTTCGCTGAACCCCTCTATCCAGGGTTTGGGGTTGGAACATCAGTTAAAATCTGCCAGCTAAAATGAAGACAGTTTATTTTTATTTTTACAGAGTACATTTTTTTTACATTAAAGCCATTGCATTACAAAAAAAATAGCTAAATCAAAAAAAAAAAAAATCCACCCTTAATTTGATTAGCAAATTTCTGCATTTCATTTAGACCCAAAAATGTTGTTCCAACATGCTGTGTTGTTTTTATATTTTCCAATTTATATCATTTTAAACACTAAACCTTATATTTATCCAAGTACCACATGTCATAGTCCATTTTTTTGAGATGAAAAGCTTCAATATGCCTCAAAAATTACCTCTCGTTATTCCAATTAAACTTTTTATTAACAAACAAATATGTGTCTGTATGTTATATATAAATACTATTAATGTGATGGACATTAACAACCTCAAAGCTTTTTCCTCTGGGACGTTTATTCCAGTATTTCTTAGTCTGTACAACTAAGCAAATGCTCGTAAAATCCTCTAGATCTGGCTTTTTGCCACTGACTGTTCCTGCATTCACAGCTGCACTGGTGAACTATAGGAAGGAAACACGCTCCCAAGCCCTTCCTTTAGTGTTTCAGAAAATCAGTACCAAGATGACAAACCTCTCAAGTTAAATGATGTTTGCTGGACAATTCCTGCAGCTGCAGTCCACTTAGATCATCCACTTACGACAATTATGTGACTAATATTTAAGACATTTAATGAGTCAGGTAAAGAAAACACTGTAGGAATGACTGTAGATAGCTATAGGAGAACCCTGTCTCTGAACAGCTGTCCAAACTCTTCTGGTTCTCACCTGGATTTAATATTCTGTCTGTTCTGAAGGTTTCGAGCAGCAGGATGGTTGGAACGAAATTTATAAAAACAATCATAAATCTCTAAGACTGGAAACTCCTGGATATGGGTGAGAACATAACAGTCTTGGGTGTGTGCATGAACAGATATGCTGTGGTTACCAGCAGTAACAGACACACCAAGTGTTTGCAATTGCGCCCTCTTTTGTTGAACAGAAGTAGTTTACAGTAGGGTAATAAACTGAAAAGCCAGAAAACTGGTACAGGTATGGTATGGGGTTTGTTTAACTGTTTAGCTACCAAAAATCCCTGACTGGTGTACACTATGTGTGGCCTCTTCAAACAGGGCAATGCACCACAACATACACACATACAGGGGCAGCTGTGGTCTTGTAAGTATAGGACCAGTTCACAGAAAAGTTCATGTATTCAATCCCAGCAACGGACAAAACATGACTGAGGTGCCCTTAAGCAAGGGCTCCCCAACTACCATAGTTTGGGGCTGCCTCCTGGTCCGGGCAAGTGTGTTCACTGCCCCCTAGTGTTCACTAGTGTGTGTGTGTGTGTGTGTTTCACTGCATGGATGGGTTAAATGCCGAGGTCACGTTCCACTGTGTGCAAACACAGTTGTCAAATAGCTCACTTTTACACATCTAGAGACCCAAATTATGGTCAGAGAAACACTTGTTTGGGATGTGGGTCAACAGATGTTATCGAACACATCTGGGATGCCATGCAAAGTGCTGTGAAACACAGAAATCCTACACCTCCTTCTGAATACAACAGAACTGTGGGCTGTTGTGCAGGAAGTATGGTGGTCATTGTCTACAAAATATTTCCACAAGCATGTAGAATCCCTACACCATGGGGCACTCTTTTCCCACCCTTATCCCTCTTAAACTGTTTATCTGAAATAAAAACCTGATTCACCTCAAACTTCCTAAAACTTAATAGCGACACTATCTGAAGTTAATAGATTCTCCATCCCAACTGACAGTCTCTCCCTCACCTCAGGTTAAGAGTCTGGGTGTCATCCTAGATAGCTCCTTATCTTTTCACTCTCACATCAGTTATATAACCCGGTCTGCATACTTTCATCTCCGCAATATAAATCTACGTCCTTCCTCACCCCTCCATTCTACATCTATTCTTGTTCACAGCCTTGTTACCTCTCGCATTGACTACTGTAATTCTCTCCTTTTTGGCTTCCCTTATAAATCCCTTCAAAAGCTTCAACGGGTTCAAAACGCAGCTGCATGTATAATTTCTAAAACTCCTTCATTTCATCACATAACACCTGTCCTTCAGCAACTCTACTGGCTTCCTGTCAAATACAGAATCAACGTTAAAATCCTTCTCTATACATTTAAGGCCATCTATAATCCCCCCCCCCCCCATCAAATCTTCTACATTTACATTTACGGCATTTGGCAGACGCTCTTATCCGGAGCGACTTACAAGGTAATTGGTATTACAGGTAGGCCAACATTGTGTTAGGAGTCTTGCCCATGGACCCTTATTGGTGTAGCACAGACTGGCTGCCCAGACCGGGAATCGAACCCAGGTCTCTCACATGGGAGCCAATGATGTTACCACTGTACCACACCAACCACATCTTCTAAATATCGCCTCTTCTTCCACACGTCTGAGTACCATGGGGAGCAGAGCCTTTAGTCGCTCCCACCAGATATCCGTAATATCGATTCTCTTCCCCTTTTTTAATCTAGACTGAAAACGCACCTGTTCAATGAAGCCTGTTCTCTGTGATTTCTATTCTATTGTCTCTTGTATGTTTTGCTGTTCTTAGGTATGTTTTGTTCTATGTATCCTTTGTAAAGTGTCCTTAAGTGCTATGAAAGGCGCTTATAAATAAAATCTATTATTATTATTATTATTACCAAGTATTAAACCAGTAAACCAGTTTCTGGCACTTTAGTGGACACTTTATTAGGAATAATACTCTCTTTATCTCAAAAAAAGCCTCCTTTTTTCATGGCATGGCTCCAGTGAGGAGGTTGGAGACACTTCTGGTCCATGTTTAGTCCCGTCCTGTTTGCGTCATGTCATTCCTACAGATTTTATAGGGTTTTTTTCAGTTATAGAAACACTCCAACTATCCTGTGACAGTTAACATTGCTGACACCCCCCCCTTCCTCCTCCTCACCCCACAAGCCCTCAGTCAAGTATATCTGCATGATTTGTTACTCTGCACTGCTGATTCGATATATATGCACTACATAACTTTGCTGTTTGGATAATGTTCATGTAATACAAAATATAAATTTAAATGTGTAGTGTTTCTAGCTAGAAAACACAACCCTAAGGAGGGGCAGACTTATAAGGATAGTCTAACAATATTAAAAAATACATTTTTATATTATTGTTTTCAGTGGACCAAAAGGGTGAAAGCTTACCATTTTTGGTTAAATCCACACATTTTTTGTTTTATGTCCTTACAAACAGACTCCATTCTTCTACCAGATGGCTGTGAATTTTGGCGAAACTGCGAATACGAAATGTCAGACTTCACGCAGCGCCATGACAACGAGATGTTTATATCAGACCTGTGTGTTTCTGTCTCTGATAGCAGTGTGTGGTGTTAGATATTATAGCTATATAACTTAATAAATATTAGAACGTGAATATTATAGTAATATGTCAATTCGCTGTTATTTATTGTAGCGCAGTAAACTCTTCTAAAATAACAGCCAAGCTAGCAATTTAGCAGGCTGACTGAAATTCAGCTGATTAGCCTAGCTTAGCTTAGCCTAGCTGTTAGCCTGAAGTTTGTAAATATGTTAAAGGTTAAAAATATAAAAGTGAAACTCATTTTAATTGGACCAAGTGAGGTGAGTGTATATTTATTTATTTATTTATTGTTATTATTATTATTATTATTATTAACAGTAATATATATATATATATGTATGTATATACTGCA